>CM038052.1:182593682-182811182 GCA_021397845.1 Areca catechu
GAGGCCCAAACCCATGCACCCGAGCCCCTTTGGGCCGGCCTTTTGCTGCTCCTAGAAGCCCAACACGCCCCCCTAGGCGTCCTTGGAGTCTTGACCAAGTCAAGAAAATTTTAGGGATTTTTCTACCTAATATTTCCTTATTTTCTAGCTAGGGTTTGAGAGGGAAAAGGATTCTTATGTAAAGACTTATGTACCCTTACTTGGAGCCCAAGGTTAAGGGTCTATTTAAGGGACCCTAGCCTCTTGTATGAGGAGAATTTTTGATGAATGAAAACCTTGAGTTCTTCTATTGAGTGGTGTGATACCCTGCTGTGTGCATAAAGGGGTTTGTGAGAGTTCTTCTTCCCGGTGTTTGCAATCATCTTCCTGCTGCCAACAAACCCTCCAGATCCCTGCGCCCACTCCAAAAGAAGCCTTCCCTTGCTGTTTTACTTTGTTTTCTTGTTCCTTTGTGAGCTTTCTAACCCCTGACAGGTCGTTTGCAGGTCCCTGAGTTCCTACGAATCCAACGACTCCAGCCAAGCCTCAATCGGATCACCGAGCAGAAAGCCGGGTATCCGCGGGTCTTTGGCTCGGTTTTCCAGGCCGCATCCGTCGAGGAACGAGAGACCCCTTCATGGCGATCTTCACAGACATTGTCAGGTACACCCCTCTACCTCCAGTAGTTTTATTGTAGGAGAACTTGCCCTAACCGAGGCTTCTCAGCCCCGGCGGTCCTTCTTTGCTACTTTTCTAGGTCCTAATCTGCATGCTGATCTTCAAAATTTATACAAAATTCCCTACAAATAAGTTTGATCTGAAATTTGGGAATTAATCACCTAACTCAACATGTAAAACATACAAAAAAATTGCATGCATATTAGTTCCCCATCATTTGGTATCAGAGCTTAGATTAGGGCTTATTTTCTACAATTTTTCAGTCCATATATACTCTGTTATTTAATTATTTCTCCCTTTAAAAACTCCAAAATTCTGAAATTTATTTTCCTAGATTTATCATAATTCACAGTAATTTTAAAAATTTTTCCAGATTTTATTATGACCTGTGAATTTTCTGTAAGCCGAAATAGGGCCTACAAATTTTCGGCTCTGTTTTTTTTTAGCAAGACAAGTTTGGAAGTTTTAGGGTTTTGTTTAGCATTTTTGCATATCTTTTAATTTTAGTATATTTCCTGAATATTAGGCAAAATTTGTAAGTTTTCTTCTATTTAATAAAATACAAAAAAAAAAAAATTACATATTCTCCAAAAATACCAAAAACATCTAACCCTAATTTGCATCATTTGCCTGCCATCATTGCATAATCTACTTTTAAGGGCACTCTTGCTATATCAGATGGGGGAGGAGTTGATAACCTCTCCATAGCCCAAAACCACATCCCTTGCATTCGGTCCCAAGCCTTAACCTAAAATTAATTGGACTTAATTTGCCCTAGTGGGCTAGGGACACCAACTGGTCGGTCCGGGCTAGTGTTAGATCACTGTGTCAAGTTAACCTGTGTGTGCCTTGTGCTCAGTGTCTAGAACGGTGGTTTAGGGATTCAATCCCGAAGGGCTTGTGTGCTGGTCTGCCTACCTGGCCAATCTCTGATTGGTGTCTAGGATTGGCAATCAGGGACCTAACACTCCCCTTACACCTGCCTGGCTGAGTACAGGGTTACTATAGGCTAGTTTGCCACCCTGATTGAGCATCTAGTTTGGACTCTAGGTCTAGTCAGCTATAGTCGGTCTGATCGAGTCTTGTATGAGCACTAGATCAGGAGTTTCATATCACCCACCTCCTTCACAAATGTCTGAACCCATGGAAAACTTACAAGCCCAAATAAAAGTCCTAGCTGATCAAATGGCCCAGATGACTACCCAGTTAACTCAGTCTGGTACCCAAACCAACAATAGAATTGACCATCTTGCCAAAGGTTTGACCAGTTAGAGGCCGTGTAGGGACCATAGCAAGAACCCATGGGTCACAATCTGAGCCAGATCCTGAGTCCCCTCAACCTAGGAGAACCCCAAACCCTGATCTATACCATGAGGTCGAACCTAGGAGATCCCCTTATTCTGACCCGTACTACAATCCTCAACCTAGGAGGACCCCAAACCTTGATCCATACCGAGAGATTGAACCTAGGAGAGCCCCTCAGCCTGACCCATACAATAATACTGAACCTAGAAGAACCCCTTACCATGACCTTATTATGATACTGAACCTAGAAGAACCCTTACCGTGACCATTATTATGATACTGAACTCAGGAGAACCCAATACTCTGACTCATATAGGGAGCCCAACCCTAGGAGAACCCAATACTCTGACCCATATAGGGAGCCCAACCCTAGGAGAACCCAATATTCTGACCCATATAGGGAGTCCAACCCTAGGAGAACCCAATATCCTGACCCATATAGGAAGCCCAACCTTAGGAGGAACCCAAACCATGATCCATCCTTAGAACCTGACCATAGAGCTACCCAAAATCCTATGACCCGAGATCCTATAATCCCATGACCCATAGATCTGCACCCTTGTCCTATGAGCCCAGAGAACCCATAACCCCTAAGTATCAGCCTAGTCATGCTTCCCCTAGTCAACTTGAACCCCATAGGATTAGTATCCCTAAATATGAACCCAGAAGTGAGCCACTACCCCTTATACAACCTGAACCTACTAGGAGTAGTACCCATAATCAGAGACCAAAACCTAACCAATTTCCTGCTAGCCGACCTTCTCCAACCATTCCTGAGATTCACAAGGCTTACATTAACGCGGAAGTGTATGAAGCTGATGTGAGCCTAGTGGATGAGTATGAGGGAGAAGAGGAGACACCTTTAGTGACCTAGAATTAGCTGACCCAATAGATACCCAGGTAAAAGCCAACCTAGAGGTAGTTGACCTTGACCACATCCAACCTAAAGCTATAGTGGAAGAACAAATAGAGAAGAGAACCTGGGTACTGCTACTAGAGCCTTACCTGAGGAAACCATTGAGGAGAGCCAAATTATAGAGTCTAGTCCTAAAATACAAGAACCTGAAGAATTTATTAAGGACCTGATCTCTTGAATCAATACCTCAGATGAGTCCTCCTATAGTTCCCATTAAGGACCTCTTCCTTGAGATTAATAACCCATCCTTCCATTATACAAACCCCATAGATATACCGCAACCCCGTAAGGTTAACCTCATTAGTATAGGATTAGTTCCTGACACCCCGTCTTTTATCCTACTTTATTCAACTAACCATGAACCTTTTTCTCTACCCTACCAAACTAATTCTGAACCCACTTCCTATTTTCTGCCCTTTCCTGACACCTCCAGCATTTATAGGATTATTAGATTTCATTTAATGAGATTAGCATACTGCATGCATTCATCGCATGTTAGGTTTGCATCTTACTTCTGGCACACTCTTTGGAATTTGCTAGGAGTTCACTGTAATTTTCATGTGCATGTCAAGCTAGGATCAAACCTAGGGAACCTATAATCTCTTAGGTTTAGATCCAAAGAGTTCAATAAGATTTCCTTCTATAAGAATGCATAGTCAGTCTGTTAGGTGTAGTTTGAGTCCTTTGCATCATCTTGTTAGGAGTTTGCATGTGCCTAGCATGTTCACCACTCACACTAATGTTAAAACAACTGGCTAATTCCCGAAGATGGATCAAAAAATTTGATGTAGTGGATTTATCTTGGTTAGGCTTAGGCCTAAAAGAAGCTTCATGCTCGCAGAGCCGGACCTTTTAAAGTGATAGAGAAGGTTGGATCAAATGCCTAGGTGTTAGAATTGCCTTCGGATTTGGGCATTAGTTCTACCTTCAATATTACAGACCTGGTTGAGTATAGGGAACCGGCAGCGCTACCTAGTGAGGCCTTTGGACCTATTCCTTTTCATTGTGAGTGACCCTAACCTAGAGTGTCCACAAACAAATTTGGCCTGAGAGAGGAGAACGGATCGAGCGTATCCTGGACAATCAAGCCATCACGACCCAAGGCCATGACTATCAACGCTTCTTGGTCCGATGGCAAGGCCGGCCAGAGTCGGACGATTCGTGGATTTCTCGAGAGGACTTGCAACGCCTCAACCCAGACCTTCTCGAGAGATATGTGAGCCAGTCTGACCTTCACTCGACAGGGTCGAGTTCCTCCCACCCCGGGAGAATTGGTGGGGACACCGGAGGCACCAGAATAAGATAGAGGCTTTTCAATCCTCTATGAATTGATCAATAATTTATGAGTCCATCTGTAATAAGGGCTTAGCTCATCTGAGTTATTTTAGTTGTTATTTGAGTATTTTGAGTTGTTATTTCAGTTCTGTACTTGTCAGCTCATGTTGAGCTAGTTCAGTCAAATGCTAGTCAGCTCATGTTGAGCTAATTTTATTTTTTTGAGTCCTGTCCAAGCATACTGAAGACTCAAGACTATATCATACAAGTGAAGACCAAGTCCAACTAGATTGAAGACATGGAAGTATAGCCCAAGTCCAACCTAGCTTGAAGATTTGAAGACCCCAGGAGGAAAATTCAGAAAACCCTGATTTCTTGCAGATGCCCTCCAGTGCCCAGATTCCCTTCCAGATGCCAAAGTATATTCATAGATAAGGGCATCCATGATTCCAAAGGTCCATCTGCATCCTAGCCCAAAGAAATCAAGCCCAGGTGCCAAGCCCAAGCCCCTAAGAAGCAAGATACCAGGGAATATTCCTGCTACCTGGCTACCAGGCCACCCCAGCTTCCAGAGGCCCAAACCCATGCACCCGAGCCCCTTTGGGCCGGCCTTTTGCTGCTCCTAGAAGCCCAACACGCCCCCCTAGGCATCCTTGGAGTCTTGACCAAGTCAAGAAAATTTTAGGGATTTTTCTACCTAATATTTCCTTATTTTCTAGCTAGGGTTTGAGAGGAAAAGGATTCTTATGTAAAGACTTATGTACCCTTACTTGGAGCCCAAGGTTAAGGTCTATTTAAGGGACCCTAGCCTCTTGTATGAGGAGAATTTTGATGAATGAAAACCTTGAGTTCTTCTATTGAGTGGTGTGATACCCTGCTGTGTGCATAAAGGGGTTTGTGAGAGTTCTTCTTCCCGGTGTTTGCAATCATCTTCCTGCTGCCAACAAACCCTCCAGATCCCTGGACGCCCACTCCAAAAGAAGCCTTCCCTTGCTGTTTTTACTTTGTTTTCTTGTTCCTTTGTGAGCTTTCTAACCCCTGACAGGTCGTTTGCAGGTCCCTGAGTTCCTACGAATCCAACGACTCCAGCCAAGCCTCAATCGGATCACCGAGCAGAAAGCCGGGTATCCGCGGGTCTTTGGCTCGGTTTTCCAGGCCGCATCCGTCGAGGAACGAGAGACCCCTTCATGCGATCTTCACAGACATTGTCAGGTACACCCCTCTACCTCCAGTAGTTTTATTGTAGGAGAACTTGCCCTAACCGAGGCTTCTCAGCCCCGGCGGTCCTTCTTTGCTACTTTTCTAGGTCCTAATCTGCATGCTGATCTTCAAAATTTATACAAAATTCCCTACAAATAATTTTGATCTGAAATTTGGGAATTAATCACCTAACTCAACATGTAAAACATACAAAAAAAATTGCATGCATATTAGTTCCCCATCAATACTATATATATAGTATACATATATTATATATATATATATACATGTATACATATATATATATATATTGTATACATTATATATATATATATTGTATATAAGTAGTACCTATATACATTATATGTATATATATACATATATGTATATATATATAAATTACATATATATATATATATATAGATATAAATATATATATATCTATATATATATATATATATGTATATATACATATATATATATATACACATGTATGTATACATATATGTATATGTATATTACCTATATATGTAATGTATGTGTACGTATCGTATGTGGTATGTATATGTATACGTATACGTATGTATATATACGTAACGTATGTTATGTATATGTATACGTATACGTATATGTATATGTATGTATATATATATATATGTATATGTACATATATGTATACGTATACGTATATGTATATATATGTATTCATATACATCTATATATATATATATGTATATGTATATATATATATATATATATCTATATATATATAATCTATATATATATATATATATAATATATATATATATATATATATATATGTATATGTACATGTATATGTATGTACATGTACATGTACATGTATATGTAATGTATATATGTATGTATATGTATATGTATGTAATATGTATTGTATATGTATAGTATGTATATATATATGTATATGTATATGTATATGTATATGTATATGTATATATTATATGTATATGTATATATATATATGTATATATATGTATATATATATGTATATATATATGTATATGTATATGTATATATATGTATATATATATATGTATATGTATATGTATATATATATATATATGTATATGTATATGTATATGTATCTGTACATATATGTACATATATATGTCTATATATGTATGTATATATGTACCTATATGTATGTACATATATACTATACATATATACATATATATATATACATATATATGTACATTATATATATATACCTATATACATGTATATATGGTGTATGTATACATGTATATATGTGTATATGTATACATGTATCTATGTGTATATGTATACATGTATCTATGTGTATATGTATACTATGTATGTGTATGTATGTATGTGTATGTTTGTATGTATGTGTATGTATGATGTATGTATATGTATGTATGTGTATATATATATATGTATATATATGTATGTCTATATATGTATGTATATATATGTATGTATATATATGTATGTATATATATGTATGTATATATATGTATGTATATATATGTATGTATAATATGTATGTATATATATGTATGTATATATATGTATGTATATATATGTATGTATATATATGTATGTTATATATGTATGTATATATATGTATGTATATATATGTGTATATATATTATGTCTATCTATGTATGTATATATATGTATGTATATATATGTCGTATATATATGTATGTTATATATGTATGTATATATATGTATGTATATATATGTATGTATATATATATATATATATATTATATATATATATGTATATATATATGTATGTATATATATATCCAATTCATAATTCAGAAAATTAGATTTTAGATCCCGTACCCAACTTACATTGGGCCAATTGTTGGCGTAATGTTTATCTTTTGATAGGAGGAAAGCATGCAGGTAATAGGTTAGATGAAGTGTACAAGGGGTGGTCAATCAGGTCTAGAAATTTGGAAGGAACAATACTCTAGTCCTTGAGATTCTTGTGATTCATGAAGCCCTGATCAAATGTGGAAGATTTGTCTTGAAATAGACGTATCTTCAACCATATTGAACATCACATTTTTATTGGCAAGTAGTTACTTTATATAATTGGGCATTGCATGGACATTTTTCATTGATTTTACGGAAGAAAGCAACTTAATTATAATCTATGGCGAGGTGAAATAGTACTAAACTTTCTGCTCAATAATGATGATCATGATATTGGAGTTTGAGGATCATGTGTTACTGAACTTCCTAGGTCTTGAAATATATAGATTGAAGGTATAATTCCCTTGCTTAAAAACATATTTTTTTAAAGCCAAATGCTACGTACTAGCATAATCAAGTAGTTTCTTCCAACAACCAATTACAGGGTCATCATTTGGCGGAAAGAAGAAGGAAAAATAACAAACAGTATGAGCCAAAGTTTTAAACATAATGTCCTCCTTGGAGATTGAACTTGATTCCTTCACAAAATTACTCCATCCACAGGCTAAACTATCGTGGTATTTGGATCCTCTATTCTTCAATGTTAAGCTGTGCGCGCTAGCTCATGGAACAGCTTGAGGGGCCCTAAAGTTGATCACATCATCAGAAGTAATAATGAGCTAGCCAATTAGTTAGATAATGCAGCAAGGGAGAGGAGATGGCAAATTGCATGACCTAGTTTCGATCAGCTTCCCTTCAAGCCAAAGAGCCGTATTACAGATCATTATGCTGTAAAATCTTCCAACATTAATATAAAATCCCTACAGGCCTTTATAAGATGATATCTCCAATTAGCCATAATGTGTTGATTTATTTACGTACCAATTATGATTCCATGTTCTCTTCTTTATGTTTGGCTTGTTTAGCTCTACAATTTAACAAGAACTCCCACGTTCTTAAAGTTTCCGATCCCCTTGACATGCATATTAAAACCACATCCGCTCTTATACTGTAAAACTAAGTTCAGATAGCTCACCAGAAGTATTATTAAAAAAAAACAAAAAACAAAACATCAAATTGAGACAACTTTCCTAGAGCAAAAAGGTTCTTTTAACTGCTTCTTGAACAATAATCACTTCACAGGATTTCCAGTATATGTCACATAAGTCTCCTGTGACAAATTCGGGCAAATAGTCCTGACAATGGCTATCCTCTAAAACGATCTTCTAGGTGTGGAATTCCATCTCTTTCGTGTTGTTGGATGAATGCCACATACCGTGCCCACAGCCACATTATTTGTTGTTGGGATTTGTTTCTAACAAATTAAGACAGATCAATTAATATTCCCTATGGGTGGAGTTTAGCCAAAGAGAGAATGGAGAAATGGCACATCCAACCATATCAGTAAAGTAATCTAATTATATCTGATGAATAGAGGAACACCTCTAGCTGCAGGCATCACTATCTTCTCCACTCCATTCATATATTGTTCAATGTGTCACAAGGACCAGTGAGGATGGTGTGAGAACTGTGCCACTCCAAGCACCATATATATAGCAGCCATATGTAGGAGGAATAGTATTGCTGGATTATAGTTTAATTTTATGAAATAATTACAAGTACTGATAAATCAATGTCACTTTGTAGCCGATATTCTTCTTGACCCAATGAGATTGGAGACTCTCCTCTTCCTTTTCCCTTTTCTTTTACTTTGAGAGAGAGAGAGAGAAGGAAAAATGGAAACTCAACCTGCTTACAAAATATAAACGTAAACAAAATAACAGCCATGATCACATGCCCTCTCCAGTTATTAAAGGATCCAAATCGACCACTTGCAATTCATGCATCATCCAATGGTGGGTGCTTGAACAAGAGAGGATGCTCATAAACGTACCCAACTTGTTTAATCTCTAATAGGTTACTTATTCATGCATGGATTGTGGGGCTTATGAAACTAGACCCTCTGGTTCAAACATGAAGACACTCAAGAAGATAGGGAAACTTGTGAAACAACCAGTCGCAAAGATCAGAAGCCTAGCTAGCTATGTGGAGAGATCAATACTGATTTTGTTAATGGTGGGTTTAGATTTAAAGTCCATTCTATTCATATGAAAGATAACTAGGGGTAAAAATAAGATCAAATTTGCAGTGGAAATATGTATGCTTACCACTTTGTTATGCATGGAAAAAAAAAGCAATTAATTCTGTGGTGTATGCAAGAGGAGTCACGATCATGATGAACCACCTGTAAGCCATGATCAAGCAAACCATGACAAAACGATAATGTGCATGCATGTCAATGGGCCAACTTCGGGCCTCGATTTATACTTTTTTCGGGCCAGATCATTGGATTGGACCTATTCAAATTTTCAGATACTCTTATCCAAATTTAGTCCACATCAATATCTCTAACCATGTGCAGCATTCATGAAGGCTGTTGTATCTGCCTTGTCTCATATGACATGAATTGAGAGTACTTACAAATATATATAGATGAGACTATGAGCCAAATTACATCTTTAATTTGTAATTTATCACAAAAAAAAAGAAAGAGAGAGAGAGAAATCCTTTGATCTTTTTTATGAAGACCTTGCTTATCCATTTATATAATTATATTACTTAAAAATATCATAGAAATTATATAGTTGAGAAATAAGAGAAAATAAAAAATAAATAACTCTCACACCCCATTTACAAGAAGGCATCAAGTCTATCAATTATATACGTACCTTTGAATCATTTTGACATAAATATAGCATATTACATATAAAACTAAGAAATAAAATCTTAACAAAAATAACCATTCCTTATGTCATCTTACTGATCAAGATTAAAGCACGTACCTTCTAAACGATGCCTCCACCGTCTAACTGGAGAGAGAAACAGATTGTCGCATTAGTTTACGTACGGGAAGGAAGAAGAAGCAACAGACGGATAATTCCAAAGGAATCGCATGATCTCACTGCGCTATCAACCGAGAGAGAAAGAGTGGAGATCAGAGATCAGGGAGAGATCAATGCGATCCCTTTGGAGTTCTCCATCAGCTGCCCACACCGATCAACCTGGCCGACCCATTACCAGATCTCTTCAATTCTTCCACGATACAGAGCTCTTTTCTCAGCTTTATTCCTTTTCCACCTTCTCTCTCTGTGCAACTACACGCGTACCATGGTGCAGTGCAGTGGGAGTAGAGGATGTGGGAGGGTTTGTGGTTTTATTTATATATATATTATATATATGAATATGGAACCACGTATATAAAGAAAGCCGGGGAGCATGGCCGCATGGGAGGATGGAGGAGGTTGCAATGGTGAAAGTTACAGAGCGGGAGTTGCAGTTGCCGCTGATGTGCTTCAACGCGAGGCCGGGCGGGAAGCGGGGGCCATTGAGGAAAGCCGTTCCCGCGCCACATGACCTAAATGCCCTCCTCTAACCTAACCTAGTGGCTTTTTTTTGCTATTGTTTACCATCCCTTTATATTTCTATCGAACTAATTGACATATTCATTTTTATTTTATTTTTTTAATCTTCTGGATTTTTTAGTATTAAACTTTCTAAATTTTACAGTAAAGAATCCTTCCCTGATCTACTTGGCTTGTCTTTGAAGGGGAAAAAAACGAGGATGAGAAAGAGAAGACCGGAAAAAAATACTACTAGTTTTTGCTGCGCTTCATTCGAGAATAAATAAGATTTTTTACAACTCCGACTTTTTAGAAATCGGTTTATCAAGATGAAATAGAAAAAACAATAAAAACTAATCCCCGCGTGATGTGATAAGCCATCAAATCACGTAACACCCGCGCAGTTAACGCGTTTCCTCTCTCCGCGTTTTCTCTCCGCGCTTTCTCCGTGCAACTCTCCGTGCGACTCTCCGTGCGACTCGGAGAGATCAGGATTATCTCCAACATACTCCCCCTTAATCCTGATGTGGGTCAAAATCATAAACGCCCAGTAATAATTTCTTTGCTGCAAACTTCACGCCTGACAAAGCTTTGTGAGTGGATCGGCTCGCTGCTCTTCCGTGCGGACGAACTTGACCACGATCTGACCACCTTCAACACATTCTCGGATGAAATGAAATCTCGTGTCAATGTGCTTGCTGCGGCCATGAAATACGGGATTTTTCATTAAGGCAATTGCAGACTTGTTATCAACAAACAGCTTCACTGGCTTGAGTTCTTGCTTCGTTAGCTCCCCCAACAAGCTTCTCAGCCATAATGCCTGGCTTGCCGCCGCCGTTGCTGCCATGAACTCGGCCTCGCATGATGACAATGCAACCGACTTCTGCTTTTGTGAATTCCATGATACCAAATTATCATTGACATAGAATGCCATACCCCCGGTGCTTTTCCGATCATCAACATCACCAGCCAAGTCACTATCGCTGTAGCCAATGATCTCTTCTTCTACCTTTTCTTCCCATATACAAGTCCACAATGGATTGTACCTTTCAGGTACCTCAGGATTTGCTTCACCGCCTTGTGATGCATTACCGTGGGCCTTTCCATAAATCTGCTAGCTACTCCAACTGCATAGGAAAGATCTGGTCTTGTGTGGAGTAAATACCTCAAACAACCAATCATGCGCCGGTACTCCGTCGCATCTGTTGGTTCTCCTTTAGGATCTTTGTGGAGCTGCGCCTTCTGCTCCATAGGGGACTTTGTTGAGTTGCACTCAGTCATGCCAAACTGAGCTAACACCTTCTTGGCGTAGGCCGATTGCTTTAGTATCACCCGATCTTCTTCTTGCGCCACTTCGATGCCGAGGTAGAAGGTGAGAAGCCCGAGGTCACTCATCTCGAACTCGGTCATCATCTGCTGCTTGAAAGCTGAGATCTCCTCTGAATTTTCCCCTGTAACAATTAAATCATCGACGTAAATACCAACAATGATACCTGCGTTTCCTTCTCCTCGTGTGTACACTGCTTGTTCTTGTGTGCACTTGATGAACCCGAGACGCCTCAAACTTTTGTCCAGTCGATTGTTCCATGCCCGTGGAGCTTGCCGCAACCCATATAGTGCCTTGCTCAGCTTATACACACAGTGCTCCTTGTTCTTCACAACAAAGCCCTCCGGCTGAGTTACATAGACCTCCTCCTCGAGTTCGCCATTCAAGAACGCCGACTTCACATCAAGATGATGTACCTCCCAGCTGCGATTGGCTGCGATTGCAAGAATGACACGGATAGTGTCAAGTCTGGCTACCGGAGCAAACGCTTCTTCGAAGTCGACACCCTGCCGCTGAACATATCCCTTTGCAACTAGCCTCGCCTTATGCTTGATCACATCTCCGGCTGAGTTTTTCTTCACCTTGTACACCCATTTCAGACCTATGGGTCTTTGTCCTGGCGGTAGGTTGGTGAGCTCCCACGTTGAATTTCTTTCAATGGACTCGATCTCCTGCTGCATCGCTTTTTCCCAAGCGTTTTCTCCGGCAGCTTCTCGGTAGCAAGATGGCTCCTCCATCTCGACTAGCAGCGCCTCTTCTTCGAGCTCTTCCTGATGTAAGTCCACTCGCACCGCATCTCGCATAATATCGTCGATGTGCCTGTAACGAACCACTCCATCATTGGTGCTGCTGCTGCTTGAAGTCGGAGAGGCCATTGCAGGTACAGCCGGCGCACCTGCCAATGAATCCGCTGTGGGAGACTCTGTGGCCGATGCGGTATCCTCCATTGGTGATGACGCCGTTGCTGCTACAGACGGGACTCCAACATGGTGGGCCGAAGGAGTCCCGGAGTCACTCGAGTCCGTCTCGGGAGGGTAGTTCTCCCTCACAACCAGGACTGACGCATCTACAACGTTTTCACCTGCGTTCCAACTCCATTCTAGGTGTTCTTCGAACTTCACGTCTCTACTTACATGAAGTTTACCGCGCCGAGGGTCGTAGAGTCGGTGCGCCTTGCAGCCCTGCTCGACGCCGAGGTACACCATTGCCTGACTTCTGTCATCAAGCTTCTTCTGGTGCGGCAACACCACCTTCGCATGGGCAGTGCAGCCGAACACCCTCAAATGGCCGAGGTGTGGCTTCCTCCCAGTCCAAGCTTCGAATGGGGTGCGCTCTCCTAGCACCTTCGTTGGCAAGCGGTTCAGCAGATGTACTGCATGCCTTACGGCCTCCCCCCAGAATATGTTGGGAACGTGCATGCTCTTGAGAAGTGATCTCGCCATCGACATCACCGTCCGGTTTCTTCGTTCCACCACGCCATTCTGCTGCGGAGTGTAGGGTGCAGTCAGGTGCCTCACGATGCCTGCCTCTTCGCAGAGTTTGTTGAACTCAGTGGAGAGGAACTCTCCACCCCGGTCCGTCCTCAAGGTCTTCACTCGGTGTCCGGTGGTATTCTCCACCTGTTGCTTAAACTTTTTGAACACCGAGCAGGCTTCATCCTTCGTCTTGATCACGTACACCCACATCCATCGAGTGTAGTCGTCGACGATCAACATGAAGTAGCTATTTCCGGCGATAGTCGAAGGGGTGATCGGTCCGCAGAGATCGGCATGCAGCAGCTCGAGTGGCTCCTCCGCTCGATAGGTGGCTGCCTCTGGGAAAGGGTGTCTTGCATGCTTTGCTATTGTACACCCTTGGCACAGCTTGTCGGGGTGCTTAATGAGCGGCACACCTGCCACCATATTCTTCTCTGCCAGCATCTTCAAGGAGTGGAAGTTGACATGCCCAAGTCGGGCGTGCCATAGCCAAGCCTCGTCCAATATGTTGGTGAGCAAACACCGGATCGTTGGTCTTCATCTCGGCCTTGTAAAGATGATTGGAGGAACTTCTGATTTTGATGAGCAATCTGCCACTGGGATCATACATCCATAGAAATTCTCCTAGCATAACAAACTTGTTTCCTTTCTTGGCCAACTGTCCACAGCTAATGATATTGCTTTGTAAGGTTGGGATGTAGTATACCTCGGTGAGAAGTCGTTGTTCCCCATTCTTGAACTGGAAGAACACCGATCCCTTTCCCTTGATCTGCACAGTGGAGCCGTTGCCGAATCTCACATACCCCTGGACTGTCTCGTCC
Organism: Areca catechu; assembly: GCA_021397845.1. Classification (NCBI taxonomy): domain Eukaryota; kingdom Viridiplantae; phylum Streptophyta; class Magnoliopsida; order Arecales; family Arecaceae; genus Areca; species Areca catechu. Next base: position 182,607,992 of record CM038052.1, read on the forward strand.
AGCTCGTGGAACTTCTTCCTTTCACCCGACATATGGTTGCTTGCACCATTGTCAAAATACCAGGTGCTGGAGACTTCCTCGCTTCCAGCTTGCAGCTGCGGATCCATCGTCTCCTCATTCAACAAAGCAAGATCCCTTGATTCAACACTCGCAGACAGCAGTAACGCCGGTTTCTCCTCCTCCGTGCATGAGAGGTTTGCTTCTTCTTTGCACGGTTTACTCCAGCATTCAGATGCATAATGGCCCATTTTGCTACAATTGTAGCACTTGATGTGGCTCTTGTCGCATCTACTGCCGCCAGAGCCACCTGAACTAGCCTTGCGCGGCGATCCGCTGCGTCTGCCTCTGCCGCGACCCCTGCCGCGACTGCGTCCACCCCGGCTCCGGCTGCTACCTTCTGCAGGGGCGATGTACTTACCCCTGTTGCTCAAGGATGAGTCCCTGCCGACTTTGTCCTGCCGCGCCTGCCATTCGGTTTGGGTGAGCAGGAGCTGCCCATCGTCGTTGCTGCTGGGGTTGCGCAAACGTGCGCGCTCCCCGTATGCCGTCAAACGCCCGACTGCTTCCTCGAATAGCATTGTGTCGAGGTTGCAGAACTGCTCAATACCGGCGACCACCTGGTAGTACCTATCGGGTACTGTGTTGAGGAGCTTCTTTACCAGCGTTGCATCGTCGAGCGTCTCCCCCAGATTTGCATACTTCGCGGACATCCCACTGAGTCTGCCGGCGTAGTCGTCCAGCGTCTCCCCTTCCTTCATTCGCATGACGTCGAAGTCACTCTTCAACGTCTGCAACCGAGCGGTCTTGACACGATCTGCCCCGACAAACCTTGTTTTGAGGCTGTCCCAGACCTCCTTTGCAGTCGTCTTCTTCGCCACCTGCAACAGGATGTCTTCCGGGAGTGCTTGGAAGAGAAACGCCCTCGCCGTCTTATCCTTCCTCTCGTCCACGTCTGCACCGTCCGTTGCTTCCACTGCATCCCAAATGTCTTGGGCCTGCATCAGTGCTTCCACCTTAATCGCCCAGGTGGTGTAGTTCGTCGTCGTTAGTTGCGGGTAGTTGAGAGATACGCCGCCACCGACCCTTGTTGTCGCAGCTTGAGGGATGATCGCCATTTGCTTGAGACGAAAGCGCCTTGGTGTGCTAACCTGAGGCTCTGATACCAGGTGAAGGGGAAAAAAAACGAGGATGAGAAAGAGAAGACCGGAAAAAAATACTACTAGTTTTTGCTGCGCTTCATTCGAGAATAAATAAGATTTTTTACAACTCCGACTTTTTAGAAATCGGTTTATCAAGATGAAATAGAAAAAACAATAAAAACTAATCCCCGCGTGATGTGATAAGCCATCAAATCACGTAACACCCGCGCAGTTAACGCGTTTCCTCTCTCCGCGTTTTCTCTCCGCGCTTTCTCCGTGCAACTCTCCGTGCGACTCTCCGTGCGACTCGGAGAGATCAGGATTATCTCCAACAGTCTTTTCTTTTTTTTTTTTTTTATTTCTTTTACAAATTAAGAAGGAGAGTAATGGGAAATTCCATGTTACGCACCAAAGTTTGTTCAGGAATATAGAAGAAAGAATGTACTGTGATTCATCACACAACAATCTAAAACAGAAAAAGTAAGAATCTACAACAGTCTGAAATCATCCATGTCTAAACGATGATAGGGAGCATAGAATTAATGCACACCAGCTATCAACACTGCCAAAAGAAAAGGGTAAAACAAGAGACTCAGAAGTACAGTATCTGTACTCAGAAGTAGCATAAAATATGTCCCCTTTTCTTTCTATGAAACTAATATCTTGTTTTCTGTTCAATTATAATATTTATATTACAAGGTGCATTTTTCAGTATTAAATTTTTCTAAACTTTATACTGAAGGATTTGGCATATGTAATGTATATGCCTAACTAGAAGAGTAGAATGTTTGATAGATGATTGTTAAAAGACGAGAATTAAGGCTGTCTAGATGCACATCTGTTGATATCTATGGCATACAAAATCTATTGCCGTCGTACTCTCGAACAGTTTTAATAGGCTAGTTTAATGTTACTATAGGGCTATTCTTGTAACAAGAAACCACAATGGGCATTACATCCATTGTTGAAAGGTGGCCCATACTCTTCAAGCGATATAATGGAGGTGGTCTCCTCTCACAGCTGGATTACTTCCAACTGCTCTGCCTTATAGAGGTCAGAAACTTCTTAAAACAGCTTTTGTTTTAACTTACACACAACGGGGAAATAACACCCTTCTGGTTCCATGGCATTGTTCAAAGTACCATCTAACTTAATCTTTCTGCCTCTGAATTAGATATGAAATATTAAAAGTTGCGCAGTTTACCTTGATTCCAGTTCAAGCTAAGCTATGTTGCGATTGAAAGATTTAAGTTGATTCATAAGTTGCTAGTTAGACACACAAAAAAAAAAAAGGTTACAAGATGGAATCTTATATAGGAATATAGATGACAGCACAACAAAGGAAAAACAAAACAAGTACTCTTCTTGTCAAATAAGTGGGGACGACATTATAGTGCATGTCGGTAAATACAAAGATAAAGGGAAGGGTATAATTCTCATAATGCCAAAGACCAGCATGAGTAGCAATCAAGCGCCAACATTGATAGGAAGAAAGTTAGCACTTCATCTGTCCAAGAAAATGACACCCAGTTAAATTACATTACCATATATATATCTTGACTCAAGAAAAAGCTTAATGAAATCTTCTTGACTGTTCTAATATCTGAACAAAGCCAACCAAGGATATTAAAAAAAGTAAGGTATATATAAAGAAAGCGGGGTATAAAGATTAATTACACCTAGCACTACCAAAAAGAAGCTTGATCAGAAAGTACCCAAGAACAGCCATCTATCACACTGCCATTATATATCTTACAAAACCAAAAGTCATGTGTCACCCTATGAAGTCATGATCGATGTTTGAGAGGACCGAAGAGGCTAGGCTGAGCTCTGAAGTCTGATGGCATAGAAGATATGGGAGGTTTAAAAGGTTTCATCAATGTGGAAGGGGTTATATATGGGATTGAAGTGGGTTTGTCAAGTGGGCAAATAATTAGAGGACCAGCACTGGATTTGCTGAAGAAGCTTTTTAGTTGTTGCAGACCAGCTGGAAATCCCGGGGAGGGGAATAAGTTGGAGAACTTCTCTTTTCTCTATCCTCCTTTTTTTCCGTAGTTCTAGATTGTCGGGGCCAGTCTAAAATCTGCATATAGATACGTTGCTGGATGTCCATGTCAACATGCGCCCACGTTTGCCCTCTCAAAAAATACTACACTCATTTCTCAAGGTACCAGCAAAAAGATCGATGCATTCAAAACCAAGAAGATACAATAAAATAACAATTGGAGCAAGAAAAAAAAAACTAGCAACACGTGTACATTTGACTTGAAATTTTTTAACATGCATATATATATATATATGCACACAGGTAGCTAGACTGACCGACATATGAACACTTTCTTCGGATCAATAATGAGAAGAATAAGTGAGTCCCCTTCCCTTCTCGAACGTTCTTTTTATCCCATGAAAAGGGTAAGAAGATCCACCTTATGGAACTGGCCTACTCATCCGGATACTTTGAAAAATTCCGCCACCATAATATATAATATGAGTATGGAATCTCCTCCAAGCCCAGCTATAGTATAGCGTGAAACTACTAGCTACGTTATTCACAGTAAGGAAGTTTAAAGATTCAAATCTCAACAATGTGCAATCCTTGATATCCAATTTGTATAATAATTGCAGACATGTAGCACTAAATGCATGGGCCAAAGATGTGCCACACATGACGGGAATGTGCATGTGCACTAATGCAAGAATGAGTGAACAAAGCCAAAGTTGAACAAGACAAAGGAGCTCAAGATGGAACGCATAATTCAATTAGGCAATGGAGACTGAAATGATGGCCAATTAGATCATCTACATGCGTTATTTCGATAAAGATGTACAAGATGGCCAAGTTGCTCGTACGATCCAACTACACTTGGTTTCCAGATATTTATGAAAAAAAAAGGGGAAGAAACCTTGGCCACAAGGGAGACCCAAGGTGAAGTTTGTGCGTTCCATCTAATAATGGATGAGCAAAGGAAAAACCAACCTTGTGGCTCCGCTGTTTCTCCATTAGAAGGAAACATCATCCCCATGGTGTACTTGGTGGCCACCTTTTCTCCCACTCCCACAAGGCAGGGTCATGTGCAAGTGTTTGGAGCCAGGGGCACCGACTCCACTCCCCAACAGCGACCCGCGACCGGCTCCGAGGCAGGCCAGCCCCACGCGCGGGCACGGCGCTTACGTCCGCGTGCGCCCCCGGCCCGGCGCACCTGGGGACGGCTCTCGATCGCCAACCCCGCGGGGTACACCGAGGGCCATTACTTCTTTCCCTTTCGGCCAGCTAACCCCTGGTACCTTCTCTTTAGGTTCCCATGTGCAAGAGATAGAGGCTCGTCACCTGGGCCATGGCCGACGGTGATACATGTCGAGCTCCGGATGAAGCAAACCCATCAATCATACGTGATCATGCCGAGGTTGATGGCTACCTTGTCAGTTCTTGTACACCCACGAGGATCAGGAGCTGCCCACAACTGGCCTCTATAATTAGTTTACCCAACAAACAATGATATCATTACATAATTTGACAAACAAACTTCATCGAAAAAAAAAAAAAATGGGACAAACTTCCGCATGGAAGGTGTAAACCTCATTCCCAACAACATAGAAATGCAAGGAAATGGTAAGCTTGGAGTTTTCTTCTTTAGATTTAATTGTAAAATAATTCTCAATGAGTATATATCATATCCACATCATTTATATTGGATAAGATGATAGCATGCAACATGGGAACTGAAGATATTATTAGAGAGTGGAAAGGCAAAAAGATATATAGTAGCTGCATGAGTGATATATATTTAAGTGAAGAATATATATATATATATATATATATATATATATATATATAGTTATGACATTGTTATATACGTTGTAATTAAGCTCTCATTATATTTATATTTATAAAGCTAGCATATATATGGATGAAAGGGAGATTCTCCGGTAGAATCTCACCGCATTATCACATTGTGCTTTTGCTTTTCCGGTGGTCGGCATCATGGTGAATGCATCAAGAATATATTTTTGTAACAATGGAAGGGATGATGAGACACGATCCCTCATGAAACAGTCCTCGCATCATCCGTCATCACCGACTAACAGCATATTAAATTGTAGAAACACTCGAGAGTTGCTGTCAAACACCTAAAGATTAAAGTGATCATGGTGCAAGAATATCCAAAACAATATCAACTTCATCCACAGAAGCAAATGCAGGAAGCAACAAGTGGACTTCATATATATATATATATATATATATATATGATACATCAAGCCCGGCATTAGAGCACTATGCCTAAGTTGATAACTTCATATTTTTTCTGCTGAACTGATAATTTTGTCACCACATGTGGGTAGATTTGCTAAATGAATTAGAAAGCAAATGGTCCACCAGTAATTCACCTATTCATTTTTATATTTTTGGAGAAAAAACAAAGGAATGAGTAAAGGTTGATTGAAAGGTATAAGAGAATTAAGACACCGGAGGCACCGGGGAAGATGGAATAGTAATAGCCAATATTAATGATTGACATGCAACAAAAGTAGCCGATAGCATAAACACACAGTGGTAGCAATTCCCAGCAGATAAATTGGAAACCCCATTCACATACAATGAGAGTTGGGAATTGATGTTATACAACCAGAAAGTGGAGAGAATGAGACTGCCAATATTTCATGCAACGGAAACTCCCTAGAGGCAAGGTTGTGGTAGTTTTGGAAGGGAGACGAAAAAGACAAGGTGACCACTTGACAGGCAAAGAATAGGACGTAAAGGACTAGATGACCCAGTTCGACAATGGTTGGGAGACCCATATTAATTCCTCTTTCCTTCAAGCATTATTCATCAATCCTATATATATATATAAGAGGACTACTTATTGGATAAAAGTTAAAATAAAAAAGGTTAAAGGCCTACCTCAGCTTCAAGAAATTAAAGGACTGAAACAAATCTCTTATATGGGGTGATATTTTCTAGGTTTGTGAAGTGATGCCTAAGGTATGTAAATCCTAGAAAATATTAAAGATACGATGATGTTTTTGCTTGTTGAACCTGTGATATGTGAATAAGGGAAAAAAATGAAACAGGTAATTGATAGGAATTATATACAGAATCTCAACATTTTTGTGACAATGGGTTATCATTCTAATCGATGTAAAGCGTCAATATTTAATATGTGGATCATAATAAAGCATCACAACTATTCTCTGCATCTCAAAAGAATATTTGGTTTCTCACTACCTTAGTGATCTGTCAAAAAAAAGCTACATGAGAAAAACTAAACTTTTATATATATTTTTCCCTTCTATTTTAAAAGACAGGTGAGATACAGCACCATTAGAATTACCCTTGGGACACACCATCACCAAGGTTTAAATCTATAACCCCCTATCCTCTGGACGAGGGGTACAACTTCCAGCACATAAACCCGCATGCGTGGTCTAATTAATTTTTTCAGCCTTCTTGATGTTACAATTAAGAGGGAAACGCAAAGGCTACTTGTTACACCCAATCAGCTTATCTTCGAACCGGACTGGTGCAGAGGTCTGACCGACCCACTCCTGCTGACTGACCCACTCCAGTAAGGGTCCAACTTGACCCAAGTCCAAAGATGGCTCTAGAGACTCCAGAAGCCTCTTCCAGCTGGTACCAAAATTCTGTTACAACAAAATCCTGACACATCCACGCCACTACTCTATTAGTCCCATGATGCCGCTCCATCCCGGTGCCACGTGGCCACTATCCGGATCTCCTAGGGGCAGATCGATCATTCCCTGCTTCGTCCCTAATAGATTCTGGCAACGTTCCGTGCCTATATAAGGTAAAGTAGGGGACTCTGGGCGGTAAGCACTCTCTTCCTGCTCCACAAGCTCATCTCCATTGATTCCTCCATTCTGTTGCCCTCAAACTCTCGCTAACTTAAGTATTGGAGTGTCCCCCACCGGAACACCACCGGTCTTTAGGGACTTTTTTGCAGAAACCGGAAGAGGAGCGCTCCAGCAGGCCCGACTGAACCCGGTCCAGGAAAAGTTACAGCAACACTACTATTCAAACCTGTGCCAGTACTTTGTCAGGACAACCAATCCTCTATGTGGTAATGCGCTCCATTAAGAATATTGGTGTGATCCCATAATCATAGGAACATGCATGGTATTATTGGTGTGATCCCATATTTATAGAAATGTAATATTATATAATTGTATATATCCCATTTTTTAGAAATTTCATCTGATCTGTACCCTTCCATATTTGCCATCTCCTTTATTAATAAAATCAATATTGGAATGCACTCTTATTTAGGGCATGGTTGTTGCCGCCTAGATCGCCTGGCCTGTAGCTTCTTACGTGGCCCGGGTGAGTAGACTCCCTGCCAGCATCATCGGGCTCATCGGATGGAGACGATCAAGAGGAACATATTCGTAGTTGTAGGGATGAAAGGGCTTGATACTGTGTCGTGGTCTTCCCGTGAGCCTCTCCGATGAAAGAAATCTTCACCGTATCGTTCCTCTGTCAGGCGGACCTGCAAAACAGGGAAGACCTGCGTCGAGGATTCCGGCAGAGGCACTCCGACGATCAAGTCAATGGGACGATCGAAGGAAATAAGAGACATCTGAGACGGAGAGCTTGGGGGACTCTCTGCTGCCAGAGGGTGATAATGAATAGAATGTGTTGTTTCTTACCTTCCCTTACCTCTTCGTACTGGTCTTTATGTGGACGAATGGCTCTTGTCACTTTTGGGGAGGCATGCCGGTCTTGATGTAGACTTGTCGGCCTGTAAGGCCATGATGGGATGGTGAACCTTCTTCTTCTGGGTGGTTCAGGAAGTTGGTGCAAGGGTACAGTACCTTGGGCATGGCATTATTCACTAGTTAGTGTAAACAGTAGCTTAGGAAACTTAAATACAAACCTTCCTTGCAGACGGCATGTCAAGCGGCGTGCCATAAGACCCACGTGGAGGGGGATCCTTGGAAAGAGCGCCGGGCCCATGTGGGTGGGCCCCTCGGAAAACATGCCGGGCCCACCTGAATGAGATCGAACTGCGTGGTGTACCCGATGATCGAGCCGGGCTATGATGCCAAAGTGCTGAACTAGTCGGGACGTCGCTTCAAGCCGCCATGCGGGCATGTGGACCGGGAGAAGGCCCGCAGAACCTTCCCATGCACGTGGGCCATCGTGTGCCTGGTGCAGGGGCTCCATGCATGAACCCATGCGTGGATGAGTGTGCAGTGGCTGAACTGGGCGTCGATGGCGAACATGGAACCAGAGCCATGCAGGCCAGAGCCGAAGGAGCCGGGGAGCGACATCATCGAGCCGGGGTCCCGCCAGGCTAAGCCAGAGGGGGTGCGCGCACCTCCCATGCACGCAAACCGAGGCGCGCACCTGCAGGTGCTCGCAGGGTGAAAATGTGTGGAGGTGTTGGGCTAAAGCGTGCGAAGGCACCGGGCGATGCTTTGGCCGTGCGGAGCGGGGCCGGGTTGATTTGGAGAGCTTCGCGGGCCGAAGTGGGCTGGCCAAGCTGCTGACCTGGGTTGAGCTGCCAGCCCGGTCGAGCTGGGCTCCAGGCACGGTCGGACTGGGCTGGCCGAGGTGCCGACCTGACCTGACCGAAGTGGGCGCCATGGCCGAGTTGCTGACCTGACCTTAGTAGGGACTGATCTCTTTAAGTGGACCCACCGTTGTGTCAGGACTGAATGGGTTGGTTACTACTGTAACAGATGCCCCCACTCCCTGAGTCCAAGGAGTTACTTCTCCTTGTTTTGGATGAAGGGGATAGTTTTTTGCCTATTCAGCTCTATGTCGTAGCATACCTGCAAAACAGAAATAGGAGGCGGTGTTTTTGAAGTTTACTTGCCCGTAGGTACCTTGACTGAAGGTTGGTTGCATCATGATGGTGCTATCACTTCAGTAGGACTCCTCTTTGACCGGGTAGAAGGCATTGCCATGGAGGAAGAGATTGGTGAGGTGCACAACTTGGGTGCATACAAGTATGACCGGGCACATGGTTGGGCTCAGAGCATTCTTTAAAGTTTTTGATGAGGCTTTTGGTGTGAGACTTTCATTATTTCCCACTTTAAGGTACCAGTATCTTTGGTCTTGGAGTGCCGGGGTTTTAGATGCCGGGGTGCCCGGTCTTTAGGTGATGAGGCGTCCGGTCTTTAGGTGCCGGGGTGTCCGATCTTTAAGTGCCGGGGTGTCCGATCTTTAAGTGCCAGGGTGTCCGGTCTTTAGGTGCCGGTGGCTTCGGGCTTTAGATACCGGGGCATCCAGTCTTTAGGTGCTGGAATTTCCGATCTTTAGGTGCCGGTGACTTCGGGCTTTAGGTGCCAGGGTGTTCGGTCTTTAGGTACCGGGGTTTCCGATCTTTAGGTGCCGGGGTGTCCGGTCTTTAGGCGCCGATGACTTCGGGCTTTAGATGCCGGGGTGTCCGGTCTTTAGGTGCTGGGGTGTCCGATCTTTAGGTGCCGGAGTGTCCAGTCTTTAGGTGCCGGTGACTTCGGGCTTTAGATGCCGCGGCGTCTGGTCTTTAGGTGCCGGGGTGTCCAGTCTTTCTTTACCAAACTTGGAGTTGGGCAGATGAGCTCCTGTAGTGATGAAGAGCAAAGTTGCACCAAAGGTAACTTTAATTATTGGGGAGAGATTCTTACATCCTTCATGAGGAGGCAAAGCTACTCGTTTGGCATGCTGGGAGGCGAGTCGCAGATGTTTGGACCCCTAGAGCCACCCATGGACACCTCCGGATGATAGGTGCGAGGCTCGGTGAAGAGCCTGGCCTCAGCTTAGCTAGACCAAGGGGCATAACTTCAGCTCGGCTGAACTGAAGAGCCTGACTCCAGCTCGGTTTCGTTTGGGTTCAGCTCGGCTGAACTGAAGAGCTTGACCTCAGCCCTTAACTTCGCCGGACTTGGAGTCAGACGGATGAGTTCCTGTGTTGGTGAAAGGCAGAGTTGCACCAGAAAGGAGCTTTTATTATTAAGGAGGGATTCTTACCTCTTTCTTGAGATGGCAGAGCCACTAGTTCGTCATGCTAGGAGGCGAGTCATGAACAGTTGGAGCTCCAAAGCTTCCCATAGACATCTTCGGACTTTAAGTATAGCAAATGCCAAACTGTGAGTTTTCTCGGTAGATGGCGGGATTTCTTGGAGTCTTTGCGGATATCTCCGGACTGTGAGTAAGGCAAGAGCTGAACTAAGAGTCATGCCGTAGATGCGGGGCTTAGTGGGGAGCTTGTCTTCAGCTCGGTCGAGTTGAGGAGCTTGATTTCAGCTCAGCTTCATTTGAGTTCACCGGACTTGGAGTCGGGCGGACGTGTTCCTGTGTTGGTGGAGAACAAAGTTGCATCAGAGAGGAACTTTCATTATTAAGGAGGGATTCTTATCTCCTTCTTGAGATGGTGGAGCCACTGGTTCGCCATGCTAGGAGGCGAGCCATGAATGGTTGGAGCTTCAGAGCTTTCCATGGACATCTCCGGACTTTAAGTACAGCAAATGCCAAACTGTGAGTTTTCTTGATAGATGGCGAGACTTCTTGGAGTCTCCGCGGACATCTCCGGACTGTGAGTAAGGCAAGAGCTGAACTGAGAGTCATGCGGTAGATGCGGGGCTCAGTGGGGAGCTTGACTTCAGCTCGGCCAAGTTGAGGAGCTTGATTTTAGCTTAGCTTCATTTGAGTTCGCCGGACTTGGAGTTGGGCGGACGTGTTCCTGTGTCGATGGAGAACAAAGTTGCACCGGAGAGGAACTTTCATTATTAAGGAGGATTCTTACCTCCTTCTTGGGATGGTGGAGCTGTTGGCGTATGCGCGGATATCTCTTACTCCAGCCGATGGAGGTGCAGCCACCGCGAGCTTCCACGGTGGTTGGCATTGTGCATCCTAGTGGATTGTGTGAAGGGACATGATCACCCTTTTCATCACGTTTGCATGGAGTGGAGGACAAAACCCCACCCCTCAGTCTTGCATGGTGTGCATGAAGTGACTGGGCCTTCACAGCTTCCTCCTTTCGGGGATCGTGTTGCCTTCCCCAGCCATAGTGGGGGTTAGTCTTCCTCATCTCCAACATGAGTGTGATCTTAGCAGGGAGCTTGGTCTCATCAAAGGGCTTGACTTTGGTGAGAAGCTCGGCTTCATTAGGGAGTTTGGCCTCAGCTTTGTTTTATGAAGAAGCTTGACTGACTTCTGGCTTGAATACAGACCCTCGGAAGCTTCATCTTGGTGGAGGGAGGCAAAGTGCGGGCCCGGTCTAGAGGGTGCGCGCTCAGAGAGGCTCCACATTGGCGGGTGAGTGTTGAGCTCGACTCCGACCACAGGGCACTAACCTCCGAGGGTCTCGCTTTAGAGGGCAGAAGGCGGACCCGGTTCAGAGGGGCGCACTCGAAGAGGCTCTACGTTGGCGGGTGAGCGCTGAGCTCGACCTCGATCACAAGGCACTAACCTCCGAGGGTCTCGCTCTGGAGGGCAGGATGTGGCTCCGGCCTAGGTGTCCCAAGCTTGCGATCCGACCTGGCAGAGGATGGAGCCCAGCTCATTGTCCCGAGGGAGCTCAACTTAGCTCGACAGAGTGATCTAGTTTGGAGAGTTGGCCTGGCATCCGACGCGGCGGCCTCCTTTGACGTGGCACCTTTAGGCACCTTGGCCGGAGATCTGAGCACCGGTCTTGGGTTGGCGTCCTGGAGCTGGGCTCGGGGACGTTGATGACTGAGAAGTGGTAGTTTGGCTGCCGTGCTTCCCTCTCGTTCTCTTTCTTTCCTTCCTCTCTCTTCTTCTTTTTTTTTCTCTCTCTCTCTCTCTTTTGCATATGAGTGGGGAGATCAGAGAGAAGGGCTTCATCTTGCTTGGGGTTGAGTTATGACACTTGAGAGATGCTGTGCTCGAAGGTGTTGTGGACTGAGAGCTATGTGGTTCGCAGGTCCTTTGGCCGGAGATCTGAGCTCCGGTCTTGGGCAGGCATCCTGGAACTGGGCTCGGAGACGTTGGTGATTGAGAGCTGCATGGCTCGGAGGTCCCTTGGCTGGAGATTTGAGCTCCAATCTTAGGCTTGAGAAGTGGTAGCTTTGATGATGTTGTATTTTCCTCTTGTTCTCTCTTTCTTTCCTTCCCCTCTCTTCTTTCTTTCTTTTTCTTTCTTTTTTTTTTTAGAGTGGGGAGATCAGAAAAGAGGATGCTGGTTGTGCCCCCATTTTGTTCTCTTTCTTTTCTTCCCCTCTCGTCTTCTTTTCGAGTGGGGAGATCAAAGAAGGGGGTTGCCGGGCCCCCCTCTTTGTTCTCTTTCTTTTCTTTCCCTCTCGTCTTCTTTTCAAGTGGGGAGATCAGAGAAGGGGGTTACCAGTCTTGATTGCCTTGGAGCTTGGCTCGAGGCCTTCCTGAACGTGGAGCTAGGCTTGGGCCCAGGGGTTGCCTGAGATCTTAGTTCAGGTCTTTGGCGCCTTGGAGCTAGGCTCGAGGCGTTGATGGGAGCTACGTGGCCCCATGATCTCTTGGCATCTCGGAGCTGGGCTCGGAGACGTTTAAGATGGAGAGCAGCTTGGCTCGAAGTTTTCTTGGCCGGAGATCTGAGCTCCGATTTTGAGTTGGTGTCCTGGAGCTGGGCTCGGGGACATCGTTGACTGGGAGCTACGTGGCTCGAAGTTCTCTTGGCCAGAGATCTGAGCTCCGATCTTGAGAAGGCGTCCTGGAGTTGGGCTCGGGGACGTTAATGTCGAAAGCCTGAGCTTCAGTCCCTGGTGTCTTAGAGCTGGGCTCGAAGACCGGGTCTGGAAGTCTGAAATTCGAACCTTGGTACCTTGGAGCTAGGCTCAAGGCTGAGGTCTTGGCACTGGGCTCTGAGTCTTGATGCCGGGAGACATTTTCCCAGGCTTTGATGCTGGGGAGCTAGGCTCGCCGGTGCCGAAACATGGTCCGGTCTCTGGTACCGGAGGGACATGGGATTCGGGCTTCATCTCCAGGAGGGCTCGACTCCGATCCAGGGGGCCCGTCCTCGAAGAGGCTCAGCCTGGTGGAGGGCATTGGCGGCCCGACTCCCATTCAGGTGGCTCTAGCCTTCGAGGGGCTCGCCCTAGGGGAGGAGGACAGGGCTCCGGCCCAGGCATTCTGAGCTTGCAGGAGCTTTTCCTGTAAAACTGAAATACAGTTTTTTATTTTATAAAGGTAGCGGAGAAGGAGTTACCTGTTGAACTCCGGTTATATGAATAAACAAAGATATATTTCTTCCTTGTGCAGGCCGAAATTAGGTTTGCCGACCGCCATCTTGGGAGAGAGCGAGACTCCTTTGCACGTAAGAATAAAACTCGGTTGCATGATGGAGCAAGGCTCCATTGCATGGAGGAGATGGAACTCCATCGCTTAGGAGAGGTGAGATCTTCGTTGCTGCATGGGAGAGTTAGAACTCCGTCACGAGGGAGGAAAGAGGCTTCCGCTGCACGAGGGAGACGACTCCATCGTGTAGGGAATAGGGATCCTGTCATTCGGGAGGAGGCTCTACTGCCTAGGAGGAGAGAGGCTTCCGTTGCATGGGGAACTTCGTGACTTGGGGAGAAGCTCCGTTGCATGGGAGGAGACCCCATTGCTTGGGGGTATAAGACTCCCGTTGCTTGGGAGGAAAGAGGCTCCTGTTGTATGAATGAGAGTTGGAACTCCGTTGGATGGAAGCAAAAGGTTCCTGGTACATGGAAAGGTGGAACCCTGTTGCTTGGGAGTGTTGGAACTCCGTGTTGCATGAGGGGAGATGACTCCATCGCATGTTGCACGGGAGGAGAGGAGACTCCCATTACATGTTGCATGGGAGGAAAAAAGACTCCTGCTGCATGAGGAAAACGGCTCCGTTGGATGGGAGGAAGCTCCGTTGGATGGGAGCAAGTCCCGCTGCATGGGAGGAGACCTCGTTGCATGGGGCATGAGAGAGGAAGAGGCTCCACGTTGCATGAGGGAGTAAGCTCTGTTGCATGGGAGAAAACTCCGTTGCATGGGAGGAAACTCTGTTGCATGTTGCATGGGAGAGGAAGAGGCTCCACGTTGTATGAGGGAGTAAGCTCCATTGCATGGGAGCAAACTCCGTTGCATTTTGCATGGGAGAGGAAGAGGCTCCACGTTGTATGAGGGAGTAAGCTCCGTTGCATGGGAGGAAACTCTGTTGCATGTTGCGAGGGAGAGGAAGAGGCTCCACGTTGCTTGGGTTTCTTTCTTCTTCACGATGGCCAGACCCTTCCCCCCTCTCTTCTTTTTCCCTTATTTTCTCTTTTCTTTTCCCTCTCCCTTTTCTTCTTTTTTTTTTTTTTAGTGGGGCTCCTGGATGGTGGCACCGCCGAAAGGTGGCTCCATCCTTGGGTTGCTGCCTGCTGCCTCATCGAGGGTGGCGACGTACCTTCATAGTTTAAGGTTTTTTGATCGAGGCCGCTCCTTGCGGCTTTGAGAGAGAGGGAAAAGTTATCGTGCCCCCATCCCCGTGCCCCCGGACTGCCCCCCGGGGATTAAGGATAAAGGTGGAAACCGTCGTCCCACCTTGTTGAGGAGCGTGGATCTACCCCCCTACCTGGCGCGCCAAGCTGTTGCCGCCTAGATCGCCTAGCCTGTAGCTTCTTACGTGGCCCGGGTGAGTAGACTCCCTGCCAGCATCACCGGGCTCGTCGGATGGAGACGATCAAGGGGAACATATTCATAGTTGTAGGGATGAAGGGGCTTGATACTGTGTCGTGGTCTTCCTGTGGGCCTCTCCGGTGAAAGAAATCTTCACCGTATCATCCCTCTGTCGGACGGACCTGCAATACAGGGAAGACCTGCACCGGGGATTCCGGCAGAGGCACTCCGATGATCAAGTCAGTGGGACGATCGAAGAAAATAAGAGACCTCTGAGACGGAGAGCTTGGAGGACTCTCTGCTGCCAGAGGGTGATAATGAATAGAGTGTGTTATTTCTTACCTTCCCTTATCTCTTCGTACCGGTCTTTATGTGGACGAATGGCTCCTGACACTTTTGGGGAGGCGTGCCGGTCTTGATGTAGACTTGTCGGCCTGTGAGGCCATGATGGACTGGTGAACCTTCTTCTTCTGGATGGTTCAGGAAGTTGGTGCAATGGTACAGTACCTTGGGCATGGCACTATTCACTAGTTAGTGTAAACAATAGCTTAGGAAACTTAAATGTAAACCTTCCTTGCAGACGGCATGTCAGGCGACATGCCATAGGACCCACGTGGAGGGGGATCCTTGGAAAGAGCGCCGCCGGGCCCATGTGGGTGGGCCCTTCGAAAAACGCACCAGGTCCACATGAATGAGACCGAACTACGCGGTGTACCCGATGATCGAGCCAGGCTATGACGCCAAAGTGCTGAACTAGCCAGGACACCACTTCAAGCGAGCATGCGGACCGGGAGAAGGCCTGCAGAACCTTCCCATGCACGTGGGCTGTCGTGTGCTTGGTGCAAGGGCTCCATGCACGAACCCATGCGTGGATGAGTGTGCAGTGGCTGAACTGGGCGCCGGTGGCGAACATGGAACTGGAGCCATGCGGGCCGGAGCCAGAGGAGCCAGGGCGCGACATCGTTGAGCCGGGGTCCCGTCGAGCTAAGCCGGAAGGAGTGCGCGCACCTCCCATGCGCGCAAACCGATGCGCGCACCTGCGGGTGCTCACAGGGCGGAAACGTGTGGAGGTGTTGGGCTGGAGCGTGTGGAGGCATCGGGCGACGCTTGGGCCATGCGGAGCAGGGCCGAGTTGATTTGGAGAGCTTCGCGGGCCGAAGTGGGCTGGCCAAGCTGTTGACCTGGGTCGAGGTGCCAGCCCGGTCGAGCTGGGCTCCAGGCACGGTCGGACTGGGCTGGCCGAGGTGCCGACCTGACCTGACCAAAGTGGGCGCCGTGGTCGAGCTGCCGACCTGATCTTCACAAGGATTGATCTCTTCAAGTGAACCCATCATTATGTCAAGACTGAATGGATTGATTACTACTGTAACAATGGTAATTTCATTTTCTATTTTCTTGATTCATATAGCATGGTATCAGAGCCTTTCGATCTTCAATCCCCGTCACTACATCTTCTGCAATCTCCCTCTGCTCCATCATCCTTCCTCTTCCCTGACCTTCTCCATCATCCAATCCTCTGCTTCATCATCCATCACTGACCTTCCCCATCATCCAGTCCTCCTCTGCTCCATCCCTCCACCATTGCCGTTGTAAGCATCTTCGACCGGATCCACACCTCACTATCGATCTCTGCAACTTGCCACTGCAACCCGACATGGCCGCCATCAATCTTGCAACTGTGCCGCCGTCGTTGATGCTTCCATTCTCCCCGATCTACCATCGATGCTTCCATTCTCCCATTCTTCACTGCTACCGTCACTGTCTCTGTCATTGCCACTGTAAGTTTCTTCGATCGGATCCACCCCCCACTACCGACCCCTGTGACCTGCCACTGCCACTCGACATCGCCGCTTTCGATCCTGCCACCACTGCCAATGCTCCCATTCCCACTGATCTACTACCGACGCTCCAATTTTAATCTGCCGATCCTACATTTGCCTCCCATTCTCCTCGATCTACTACCATCTTCCAATAGTAGAGCAGCAGGCGGCCTGTTACGTACCCTGGTGAACAAGGAATCGACAACTCTTCCAGTGAATGTATTATGAGTCTTTTAGAGTGATGAATTTTTGATTCTATAGAGGCAAGTGTCAAGGCAAGGATCCTATTAAAAGGTTTACCATTCTTTAAGCAAGACTCTTCAGATGGTACAATGGAATGTGTTAGATTAACATTGGCCGACCCCAGACAAGTTTTTGGTTAAACCTCGAGTGTTGGATGCTTATGAAATGCCTAAGATGTTCTAGGTATTTGGCATGAATGTGCCTCAGAATAGTGGTAAGAATTTTCTCTCCCTGACTAAGTTGTTGCAATTGTTTCTAGAGCTGGTATTCTTTCTAGTATGACAAATCTCATTACATTGACCTTAAGTGACCTTGGGATCCTCTTAGATAGGCTGATAGAGAGGGATATGGATAATTTGGAGGAGAAAATTCTAGTTCTGCTCTCCAAACCATCAATATAAACTAAATGGATCAGGAAACTATTTGAGTTGGTTCTGTCATGCCGACTCATATTGGAGTCAGAGATCTTGAAGGGTTTAATACATATGAGTAGAAAAAGCCTGATGGAATGGAAATTGATGCAAAAAAATGGAAGAATAATAATTTCTTAGCGTCAGCTTGGTTGTTGGGCTCTCTGACTCCATAGGTGGCGAAGATTGTGAAAAAATTGACAAGTACATATGAAATCTAGACAGCTCTGACAATAATGTATTTTCAATAGATAAATACCATGCAAGCTTATAAGATACAATGTGAGCTTAAATATCCGAAGTAAGGAAGTATGTCAATTATTGAGTATGTATCTAAAATTAAAAGGTTATAGTATGATCTAGATTTCTTTGACCCACTCTCTTTGGCTTGCTCTAAAGATGTGGAGACTACTACTTAGAAATGGATTGATAAGCGAAGAATTGATGACTTTCTCCATAGCTTGAACCATGAGTTTGAACATCGATAGGCCATGATACTTGCAGCCAAGGAGTAGCCAATTTTGAATGGTGCTATTTCTTCTATTGCTAGTGAAGAAACATGACTATAGACAATGTCCTCAACTTTATAAATTCCTTCTTAATTGGCACCGTTTGCTACTGATTTTGCTTGCTCATCATAACCTATCCAAGGTCATCATCTTCACGAGCTGCTCGTTTTGTTACTTAGGGCTCTTCCTCTGCCTTTGAAAAAAAAGTTGACCTTGGAGAATTTACATGACTAATTAGACAAACATATTGGTTTCCAGTAAAAATCCAAAGTATAGCAATGGATGAATATTTGTCAGTCAAAATCATAGCATAAATATCCACAGGACAGAGGAGAAGCATCCTAAAACATGGAGCAAACATCTGTTATAAAGAAAAGAGGTGGGAGAAGCTCTTAGAACGCATCATTAAGCAAGTCGATCGATGGAAAATTTTATTCCATCTACACCTACATTTTTTCAAGTCACAGGACAAATGTCTTATCCAGATAAAGTCATATATAGGACGAATGATATTTCGAAAATAATTAACTGACATTTAGATATGGTTTAGGTTATATTCAAGAATCAGCACGAGATTATGTAGCAGTGACATAGCATACAAGTTAAATTTTCCAATATTTCATGTCGAGTGCTACGTGAAAATGTTGAAAATGCACGTAAGATACACAAATGAATATATTTCTACATACATACACATATAATATTAGTTTTGTTTATGTATATTAAATTTTAAAACTTTGTTCTAGGTATAAAGAATAAAAAACTGATATAAAGTTAGAATATATTTCAAGTTTTAGACAACAATTGTTATATATAGGCTTGAAACTTTGGCAGGATGGAGCAGGGTTGGCATGCAGCCAGGCTTGGATCGGAAAGTTTATACGATTAAGGTTGGGCCCAAAGCCGCAAAACACCAAGCCCGGAAACTCGACTCGAACCCAAACGGGCCCGAACTAAGCTCGGGCAGCGGCAACCACCTTCCTCCTCTTCCGCTTCTCGACCTATGGCGTTTTGGGTACCGGTGCTCCCCAAACCAAATGGACCCAACTTATTCCGGTCCCAAATCTATCGCCGATGAAATGCGGTGGCGTTAGCGCTGGATCGCGACTTCCATCACCAGCGCGGACTTCTCCAAGTCTCCTCGATGGAGACGGCGAGGGCGTTGGAACAACAAGGGATTACGGCCTGCCATGGGAGAAGGGATCATATTTTTAGGGTTTGGGGGTCGAGGGAGTGAAGACCGCCATGGGGGGAAATGGGGTAGGAGGTGAGGTTGCCGGCGGGCGGAGGGAGAGAGATCGAGAGAGGGGCTGCTCGGGGGGTGTAAATTTAATGATTAGGGTAAGGATTAGGGGTGGGCCAAGCCGGGTCGTGCTCTGAATCAGGCTCGGTGGGCTCCATTTTTTGGGGCTCTGTAACTGGTCCCAAACCTTTCATGCCCCAGTTGCTCTTAACCCCGGCCCATTTGTATATTAATAATCAAGGACATATTTGGTTCACAGTAGGTAGAGGGACCAAAAAAAAAAAAAAAAAAGCACTTCTTGAAAATTAAAATAGAGTCCAGTGGGTGAGGATTTTGTCTCGTAACTAACAAATCACAGTTTCAAATATAACTTTACAGAAGATAAATCATGAAATTTCTGAAACCCCTCACGATTAGGTGAGCGGGAGGCCAGGTCCTTTTATGAAAAAGGCAGGTGTTGGAATATTTTATGGGATGAAAAGTAGTAATAATTCTTTTTTTCTTTTCAAAAATATCTTCTAAAATATATAATTAAAATTATATAAAATATCAATAGACAGTTAGAATAAAATACTAAACAATAATGTTATCCTAATATTTATATTAATATAATATAATATTTATATAAATATTATAATATTTAGATTATATTAATATTGTTTTAATATTTATACTAATATGATATTTATATCTATAATAAATATATTATATCAAAATGTTAATATTATATTAGTATAATAAGTTATAATGGTCTAATATTACATTATGATATATTTATTTATATTTATATTAATAAAAAGATATTATTATTATTTATATAAAGATTGGGAGTAAAAAATGTATAATCTTATACCAAGTAAAGGTATAATAGGTATTTTATATATTTTTTTACATGAAACGCGAGCTCAACTAAATATAAGTTATTCTAGGATAAATTATTTTTTCCTAATCGACCAAATATATTAAAATTCTATTTTTAAAAAGAAACTTTCTATAAAGTAATATTCCAAGAACTTACTTCTTGGGAATAAAAATTTTTTTACGAATCAAATGAATTCCATGTATTTGTTATTCATGATTTAATTTTTATTGTATTAATCTTAATTATAAATTGTTTAATCTTAAATATGTTTAAAAATGTTTTGTGTCTTTGATAGCTGATAGATAACCAAACAAGATCTCCACCTTGCCCAAATCTGATGCACATTTATATTATCCAAACTCAATCCTATCTTACTAAACCGGGTATGGAACAAAAGATGGACCTAAATCCTAGGGTATGGGTCCCGGTTTAGTGAAAGCTGGACCATACCAGTAACACTGCTGGTTCCTCCCCGCTTAAATAGGCAACTAAAAGTTTTAAGGGTCAGAACCCTCAGTTATTTTGGAGACCATATTGATAGAAAAATTTTTACAAATATACCATGGTTAAGATGTTTTCCTTTTGGTCCAAAACTTACAAAATGGAATTACACAAAATGTAGCTACAAAATTTATGGGTAGATAGATGCAAAGAACTTCAATTAGATCCTTCCAGAACAATTTTATGTTGTTGAATTTAAACAACATTATCTATAACTAGGACTAGATCTAGGCTTTAGCCGGCCTGAAGTCAGACTGGGCTTCGAGCCAGGTTCGAAGTAGATCGGGTCGGGCTTGGACCTAAAAATAGAATTCATTTAATTTTGGATCGGACTCAAGCTCCTCCTTGGCACTGCCCGATCCGGCTCAAAAAAGGCTTGGTCCAAATCCGGCCCGCCAGCCCGATGATTTTAGGATTTTTATTTTTAGATTTTTTTTGAAATTATTTTAAAAGAACTTCATTTTATCATTTTATCTTCAATTTGATAGGTCCAATCGAATTTTATTTGGGCCAGCCTGAATCAAGTCTAGTTCTGGCTAGTCCAATCGGGCTCATGCCGGGCTCAGGTTTGGACTCGGGCCAGGTTTTTAAAATAAATCAGATCTAAGTCCAGTCCGAAACCCGTTTTTTTTTTAGACTATGCTCGGGTCGGGATATGGTCTGGCCCGGTCCGGCCCACTGCCATCCCTGTCCATAACTAGTAATTAAAATCATGTGATTTTGGCTCAAGAATTTTTGGTCAAGATAAATATTGAAAGGTTTCATGGGCTAAGCATGGTTGTCACTATAATAATAATTAAAAAAAAAAAAATACCGCAGCAATGGCAAACGAGGGCTAGAACAAAAGGTGGCGAATCATTCTTTAATCCGTCCTTGCTACTTTTACCGACTACTCCAACGTCTATGTACCGATGCATGGAGTCCCAAACTTTGTCAGGAATGAGGATCCTCAAACTGCTTTATTAAAAGAATTTCAAACTATGGGAGGATTCAACGTCATGGTTAGCTACTTTCGCACAATATAACTTTTATGCTGAGCGGCAAGATCGTCTCTTAGTTTAATTGATGATCAAAACTTTACCAAAAAAGGGGAACTCCATATCATCGAGTGATGCACGGAATACAAGACAATATATATATATATATAACGTATAAGGTAGGAGTTCCAAAGTTTGGCATATTCTTTGGAAGATTCTATTTGTTTTTGTTTAATATATGAGAGATGCCCTCAGCATTGGTGTTAAATACATAACCATACAATATAATATCTACCCACCATCTTTTCTTTCTCTTCTAATTTTAAAGATGATAATTGTACGCGGTCCATCAAGTATCTAACTCGAATAGGATAGAATTTTACTAATCCAAATTAAAATCTGAAATAGTTATGAGTTCTAAATAAAATATCTAAATATATTCAAATTAAGTACAGATAATAATATATGCTGTTCCAAACCTAACTCGATATAATTTTAATTTAAATCTTCCATTTCAAAATTATAATTATTTATAATATTTACATTATGAATTTTTTATTCGACCCAATCCAACCTATTTTATTTACTTGATCTGCAGCACTATTTGACCCAATCAACATGTAAGCATTAGATAGACATGGATACATGATTTTTAAATACAAAATAAATATAGACATTGACCAATCCAATTTATATCCAATGCACCGTTATTATAATCAATTAGATTAAATAAAACTTCTACTGGTCACCGTGCCATCTTAGCTTTCTCTTATCATATATTTTAAAATATATTAATCATCTATCAGAGTCTACGATCAACTTGCTATTTTATTTGGAATTTTCATCCCATTTTCGTACACTTTGATCCCTGTTTATTAAGTAGGTGTGAGGCCCGCCCATGTTTTGGGCGTCATGGGCTGAAGTGGCAGGGGCCGCCGGCTTCACTCGAAACCTAGAAAAAAAAAAAAAAAAGAACAGAAGAACCGGAACAGGGGAGACTTTCTACCCTTATCCGGCCAGGAAGGTCGTCGGAGAGTTCGGAAGACGAATCGTGGAAGAGAGGAGCGGTGTCGGCGATGAATTTGGAGTGGATTGGAGCTCCGATTGGACGAAGTTTCTTTCCCAAATGACGAGAAAACCATTGTGTTCCTCTTTAAATCCCTCTCTATCACCACTGAATCGAGCCCCCATCGATTTCCACGTCATCGTCTTCTTCTCTGGCGAGCAGCGAAGAGCTCTTCAAATGCCGGTGAGTCCGTTTATCTTATTTTATTTTTAGGAAGGAAATCAATCCAATTTATGTTCAGGTTTGGATTGTTTGGACCATACCACGCCGATGGCCGCGCCGTCACTGTCCACCTTCGGTCCGTCAAACCTCCCCGGCAACCGCCTCCCATGACCGTCGCCAACTGCCATGGGGAGGGTGGTCGGTCGAGATGAGGAACAGGGACGGGTTCGGGAAGAGGAGAGAAGGAAGAGCAAGAAAGAAAAAAGAAAAAAAAAAGGGGGGTGGCCTATGTTCCGTGAGGAGAAAAGAAAAAGAAAAAAAAAAAGAGAAAAGGAATATATATATATATATATATATATATATATATATATATATATATGAAGAGAGAGAAAGGAGAGAGAAACCTACCTGGAAGTTTGTCGTCGGGATGGTTCCCGGTGGCCGGAGCTGCCATTGGTGGCTCACCCGCGAGGTCCCTCACCATCATGGGAGAGAAAGAGAAGAGAGAGAGAGAGAGAGAGAGAGGAGAGAGAGAGAGGAGAGAGAGGAGAGAGAGAAAGAGGAGAGAGAAGAGAAAGGGAGGAAAGGTAAATTTTGGACCAGAATTGGAATTGGATTGAGGAGAGTGCCCATGATAACGTAGTTTCTTTTTAGTTTTATTAAATATAAATTAATTATATGTTTAAATTGTTGGTCAGGATCATCGTTGTCCTAAGAAGATCAGATCTAGGTTTGAATTGTACTTGTTGATGGATTCCTTTCGGTAAGTTATCTTGATCTCTGATATTATATACCAATATGTTATGAAATATTAAATGCGTGTAATATATTTTAATTTGCATTTAATTGTATTGGATTGCATTGGGTGCATGCATTGTGTTGGTGTGGGTGTAATGTGTTGGTGTGGGTGTATTGTGTTGGTGTTGTCGCTCTCTAGTTCGACTATGATTATACGAGGACCTAGTCTCCTTGTGGGCCTCCAGCGGGGCGATCGCCGGCACATGACCGATGAGCGGTATGTGATTCAGGAGCTAGTTGCCTTATTTTAGCCATGCATGGTGGCACATGCAGAGGATGCATGTTTCTCGTGTGATACTCAAAGCTAGTTTTCCTTGTGGGCCTCCAATGGGGCGATTACTAGCGCATGACCGATGAGCGGTATGTGAGTTAGGATCTAGTCTCTTGTGGGACGAGCCACGGGCCGATCGTGGCCATAGTCAGAGGGACTAGGAGAGTAAAGTAAATGGTTGGCCATCCATAGTCGTGTCAGTGTCGGTTGTGATTAAGTATGCATGTTTGCATCATGTTGCTGGATATATATTATTATATTGATGGACATCTTGTTGTATGGTGTGTTTGTGCTTGCTATTTATTAATGGCATATTTGTGTATGTATACTGGAGGTGTTGATAACTTACTGAGCTTGTGTAGCTCACCCCTATTTTTTTATATTTTTGTTACAGATACCGAAGATCAATTGGACTTTGAGACCAGTCAGTGAAGAGCTAGGGTTTAGGTGTTGATCTCTGAGTTTATATTAAATTTTAGTTGAATTTTATGAAAATTTCTTGGAATCAATAAATAATTAGTGAAATTTGTTCCTTACCACTGTTTGGATGTTGAATTGAAGATTAGGCCTTGCATGATCTCTAGGATAAAACCTAGGGCTTATGCTGTCGGTCGCGTAGCTGATCCAAGTTTTGGATCGGGACGTGACAGAGCGGTATCAGAGCAAAGGTTTAAGATCAAGTGACCTAGTTAGTGAGAGTGGGGTAGAATTAGGATTTTGATTGAATAATATTGGAATTCTAAATTTGATATGGATGAAGATTATGATAGCTTGCAAGATTTGTTAATTTATGGATTATAAATTTGGGGACTGTTGCAATATGTTTATGATAAAGGACCTTAATGATATTAAGAGAGAGAATCTTTTGATTATATAATGGAAATATATTTGGGATAATGTATAGATTTGCAATTTGCTATTGGCAGATTTAATGATATTATATGGACATGGCATGCATATTTTAATAGAATCTTTGATGATTTATGTTAGCAGTTTTAGACTGGATTATTTGATCCTATATATATATATATGTTGGAGATTATTGGATATGTTAAACTCCAAGTCAAGTTTAAGATTTATGAGAAAATTTAGATTATCTTGCTAGTGATTTTTCATTTAGTAAAGAAATGGGTATTGAAAGACTTATATGGGTTTAGTCTATAAGAAGATTTAGATTACCTTGTTATTAATGTTACTTTGAGCGGAGAAATGGTATCGAAAAATATTAGAGAATTTGAAAGTTATATCAGAGTGCGTAATTGTGACTAAAGATATTAGGATCAATTTAAAGTATATTATGATGGATGAATGTGAGCTTTTATTGGGATTATTGAATTTGGACCAAATGGTATATATAAGTTTTGGATCATGTATATTTGAGTTTCGGAAGACCAAAATTTGTTTTTAAATTTCGAGGACGAAATTTTTGTTAGGAGGGGAGAATATGAGGCCCGTCTATGTTTTGGGCGTTATGGGCTGAAGTCAGCAGCCCCTACCGACTTCACCCGAAATCCAAAAAAAAAAAGAACAGAAGAACCGGAACAGGGGAGGCTTCCTCACCCTTATCCGGCCGGAAGGTCGCCGGAGAGTTCGGGAGACGAGTCATGGAAGAGAGGAGCGGTGTCGACGATGAGTTTGGAGTGGATTGGAACTCCGATTGGGCGAAGTTTCTTCCCCAAACGGCGAGGAAACCATCATGTTCCTCTTTAAATCCCTCTTTATCGCCACCGAATCGAGCCCCCATCAATTTTCACGTCGTCGTCTTCTTCTCCGGCGAGCAGCGAAGAGCTCTTCAAATGCCGGTGAGTCCATTTATCTTATTTTAATTTTTAGGAAGGAAATCAATCCAATTTATGTTCAGATTTGGATTGTTTGGACCGTACCATGCCGTGGCCACGCTGTCACCGTCCACCTCCGATCTGTCAAACCTCCCCGGCAACCGCCTCCCATGGCCACCACCGGCTGCCATGGGGAGGGTGGTCGGTCGAGAAGAGGAACAAGGGCGGGTTCGGGAAGAGGAGAGGAGAAGGAAGAGAAAAAATATATATATGGGGGGTGGCCTCTGTTCCGTGAGGAGAAAAGAAAAAAGAAAAAAAAAGAGAAAAGGAAAAATATATATATATATATGAAGAGAGAGAAACCTACCTGGGAGTCTGTCGTCGAGGTGATTCCTGGTGGCCAAAGCTGCCATCGATGGCTCACCCGCGAGGTCCCTCACCATCATGGGAGAGAAAGAGGAGAGAGAGAGGAGAGAGAAAGAGGAGAGAGAGGAGAGAGAGAGGGGAGAGAGAGGAGAGAAGAGAAAGGGAGGAAAGGTAAATTTTGGACCAGAATTGGAATTGGATTGAAGAGAGTGCCCATGATAACGTAGTTTCTTTTTAGTTTTATTAAATAGAAATTAATTATATATTTAAATTATTGGTCAGGATCATCGTTATCCTTGGAAGATCAGATCTAGATTTGAATTATACTTGTTGGTGGATTCTTTTCGGTAAGTTATCTTGATCTCTGATATTATATACCAAATATGTTATGATATATTAAATACGTGTAATATATTTTAATTTGCATTTGATTATATTAGATTGCATTGGGTGCATGCATTGTGTTGGTGTAGGTGTAATGTGTTGGTGTGGGTGCATTGTGTTGGTGTGGGTGCATTGTGTTGATGTTGTCGCTCTCTAGTTCGACTATGATTATACGAGGACCTAGTTTCCTTGTGGGCCTCCAGCGAGGCGATCGTTGGCACATGACCGATGAGCGGTATGTGATTCAGGAGCTAGTTGCCTTATTTTAGCCATGCATGGCAGGCACATGCAAAGGATGCATATTTCTCGTGTGATACTCAGAGCTAGTTTTCCTTGTGGGCCTCCAGTGGGGCGATCACTGGCGCATGACCGATGAGCGGTATGTGAGTTAGGATCTAGTCTCTTGTGGGACGAGCCACGGGCCGATCGTGGCCATAGTCAGAGAGACTAGAAGAGTAAAGTAAATGGTTGACCATCCATAATCGTGTCGGTGTCGGTTGTGATTAAGTATGCATATTTGCATCATGTTACATATTTGCATCATGTTACTGGATATATATTATTATATTGATGGACATCTTGTTGTATGTGTGTTTGTGCTTGCTATTTATTAATAGCATATTTGTGTATGTATACTGGAGGTGTTGATAACTTACTAAGCTTGTGTAGCTCACCCCTATTTTCTATATTTTTGTTACAGATACCGAAGATCAAATGGGCTTTGAGACCAGTCAGTGAGGAGCTAAGGTTTAGGTGTTGATCTCTGAGTTTATATTAAATTTTAATTGAATTTTATGAAAAATTTTGGAATCGATAAATAATTAATGAAATTTGTCCCTTACCACTGTTTGGATGTTGAATTGAAGATTAGGCCTTGCATGATCTTTAAGAAAAAATTTAGAATTTATATGATCGATCGCATAATCGATCCAAATTTTAGATCACGACGTGACAGCAGGCATCATCTCCCACTTTACCCTTCATTTTTCTCCCAACAATCCTAGCTCCTTGTCTCATCCTCCCAACTCTCTCTTATCCCCCTGGCCCATTAATTCTTCCACCATCTTCTCTCTCTCAAGGCTCCTTTCTTCATTTTTTCTCTCTTTTTATTATTATATATATATTTATTTCTTAATTTAGTTAATGTATCTTATAGTTTTAAATTATAGATTTTTTATTTTATGTTATTATATGCTTTAGTTATTTATTTATATTTCTTCATGTAATTAGATATACTTTTAGTTTTTCTTTGTTTCTTTATATTTGTTTTTTATTGATAATTTTTATTCACTTTTTTGCTTTATATTAATTGATTTTATAATACATATCATTCATATTATTTTTATTTATAAGTTTACTTTTTCTATATTTTTGTATTTTATTTTATTTTATTCTACTTCCATTCTTATTCATGTATTTTATAATTTTTATTTTTAATGCTTGTACATATTTTATATTTGACAAATATATTTGGATTTTAATGATCATGTTTACTTATTTTCATTTTCTCTATTATTTTTATTTCTTGTCTTAATTAATTTTATTTGTTTTCTTTGTACTTGGTCTCTTAAATTCATTAATTTCTAACTTTTTTATTATTTTGTTGGTATTTTTTATTTCTTCTTTTTAGCTTTTTTTGTTTTTTTTATTTCTTGTTTTGTACTCCTTTTTAACTAATATTTCTAAAATTCTTTATTTCAATTTGTTTTTCATTTTTATATTATTCTTACTTTTATACTATATTTTTTTAAAAAAATATTTATATTTTTTGTTTACTATTTATATGTCTCTATATATCCAAATAAATTAGTATAAAAAATGTAAATATATGTCGGTAATATTCGATAAGAAAATGTAAATATATGTCTCATGTTCAATTCGCTTAGCTTAAATTTTTTCAGTCTCTTGCTTCGAATCGTGATCTATTAATAATGAAACTTGGTACCATCTCGGAGATAGATAGGAACCTTTTAATATCCCATCTCTCTATCCGTTTCAAAGGTCACGTACATGCATAATATATGAGAAATATAATTTAGGATGATAAGAGAATAATGGATACATGATAAGAATCGTTGAGATCGTAAAAAAATTTAAAAAAAAAACTAACACACTAATAATCTATTCTCGCATATGTTTTGAAAATACTGTCTAGTATTCTATCACACCAAGTCAAATTTAAAATCTCCATTCAAATTTTTTATTCCGATGAAACACCTTACAGGATAGGTAACGGAATATCATTCCATATATTGCGACAGGACTATCCCACTATTAATCCTGGTATACCAATCAACACATATCTTGAGGTATTCTTTATCTTAAACAACGAAACAAAACGGGACGGTAGTGTATTCCATTTCAAAAATCATATATATAGATTAGTACAAAACGTGCGATGGAATAATAGAAGGAAAAAGGCGAGGATGGTGGGCGCCGTCGTTGTTTTGCCTTATTTTAAAATTACAAAAATTAAGTTGTAATGCGTGGAACCTAGACAGAGAATATATTAGAAATTAAAATATTATGGAGACCCGCGATATCTTACACTCTAAAAAGACCAGCTATAACCATCGAGGCGGTTGCCCGGTTAATAAAGACTTTGCTTCATTTTACCTCATGGATACAATAGAATTGATATATCTAAATACATGCTGCCTTTATTTTCATATTTATTATAGTTAATTATTTGATAGCTGGTTAAGAATTGCACGATAACTATTCAAGGTCATGATTAGTGCATTGCAGATGGATAATGTATCGTTCATAACATCTGAATATGTATGCATGGATGTCAGCCGTGTGATATATATATCGTGCATGACTGCATTCAGCTAATTTTTTTTTGATAAAAAAAAAAATAATAGGAGGGTTTCATCGTAGTATAGCGTTCCATTCTTGTTTCCAACCCGCTAGATCTTTATTCGATGCAGACCATAATTTTACACAAGGCTTCCTCGCCAACCGGTGAGTATGTCAGCTAGCTCCACTACAGTGCTGGAATATCAGCCACTTCGCCTTCCAGTCACTGCATTCAGCTATTCATCGTATGATGAATAATATGCACGATACAAAGTATCTCATGAATCCATGTTCATTTATAATACAACAAAGCCATAAAATTATCTCCTACTTTTTTTTTAATTTTATATTTTTACTTATCAAACTATATTTTGAACAAATAAATTATTTATTTCGGTTCCCAACTCTTTAACTTCGTCTAGGAAGATGATGGAAAAATTAATTAGAAAAACTCTATCATGAACCTCAACAACACAAATATCATGGATCCGTGAACTTTGAGATTTAAAAAAAAAAAAAAAAATCTAAGGAATTTTGAAGTTTTATACCTAATAATTTTGCTCAAAATCCTTATTATTATCGCTGAATCTCCCGGACCGGACTCTCTCGACCGGGCTTGCTGGGATGTGCGTCTCCCGATTCCTGCAAAAAAAGTTCCACGGGCAGATGGTGTTCCGACGGGGGACATTTCGATGGCTAGGTCAGTGGGAGACTTTGAGCAACATAATGAAGGGATCGCAAAGGAAATAGCTCGTGGGGAAGGAAGAGCTTGCGTATCTCGGGGTCCCCCTCGGGGTCCCCCTTTTATCTTATATAGGCGCGAAACTTTACCAGAATCTGTTAGGGGCTAGGCTGGAAATGGCCAATTTGCCCTTAGAGGAATCTTGGTAGTGGCCAGGTGGCACCAAGAGGGAGTGTCACCATGGAATCTGCAGAGCAGTGGCGTTGAGATATTAGGAATCTGTTGTAATAGAATTATGGTACCAGCTAGAAGGGGCCTCTGGGACCTCCGGGCCATCCTTGGAGCGGCTCGTTTTGGACTGATATGGGCCTAGCTGAAGGTCGGACCTAGCTGAAAGGTAAATCGGATCTCTGGTGGGTCAGTCGAACCTCTAGCGGGTCAGTCGGACCTCTAGCGGGTCGGTCGGACCTATGGCGAGTTGGTCGGACCTATGGCGGGTCGGTCGGACCTAGCTGAAGGGTCGTCGGCTCCGATCTGGTTCAGAGGGAGGCTGGTTGTGTATAACAGTTGCCCCCTTGCTCTTGGCCTTCGGGAGGGCCTGTAGCTTCAAAGGACGAAAGCATCATTCTCATATTGAATGCATTCGTCCTTGAGGGGATTGCGGATCAGATCAGGTGTGCTGCATCTGGTCACTCCCCACTCTAAAAGCTCGTGCCTGGGACAGGTGTCGATCCCGCATTGGAAGCGATTAAGCGAAGGGAGTGGTAGTTAATGCAAAAGGGGCGCAATGATGAGCGGCCAATCCGGCCCGCTCGGCTGTCGGGTTTCAGAGGTAATTTGGGTGACGTGGCGACATCTGGGCAGTTGGTGTCGTGCTAGGGGCGACCCATCCATCGCTAATCCGGCGATCACGCGGATCGCGGCCAGATCGTGCTTCCTTCCGTCGCTTCAGCTTCTGCTGCATGGAGAGTTGTACTGCTTAACGTCTGGGTCGCAGCGCTCAAGGAATGGTGACAACCGCTCTTTTGAAGGGCTATAAAAGGGGATGTTGAGACTGTGGGCGAAGCTTTTGCCGCATTCGTCCTTGGAGAGAGTCTCGACTCGTTCCAATGTCTTCAACCTTTTAGGAAACTCAGCCCTCATGTCAGTTCTTCTTTCCTCCAAGCCCCGTAACAATGGCCTCTGGTAGCCGAAGCTCTAGTCGTAGGGTAGAGGGACTAGGTCCCAGCCAGGTCCAATCTAAGCTAGTACGGGATCGGGTAGAGGCCCTTAGGGTGAGGTTCAACAACCCCTTCATCCTGCACCTTACAGTCCCGGACTAGGAAGGGAGGGTGACCCGGCTGCCGAGCCCGGGAGCCCTCCCAGTGTATGAGGACCACCTGAAGGCCGGCCTCTGATTCTCCCTATGTGACTTCTTCGTTTGAGTCTTCAACCTGTGTCGAGTCACTCCTGCGCAGCTAACCCCGAATAGTATTCGGGCCATCAACTGTTTCGCAGTCCTGTGCCAGAGGGTTGGCGTAGAACCTAGGACTTTCCTCTTTACAAACTTTTTTGTCCTGAAGAAAGACTTCAAGAGCGAGGAGTGGTGGGTGTTCAGCCCCCATCCTGGGCGAAAGATAATCGGAGGTCTTCTGTTGGCCATTCATGGGTAGAAGTCAAAGTTCTTCTTCATACACAGTCTCCAGCCTTGGGGCTTCAACCCGTCACGGGGAGAACCAAGGCCGATAACCGATGGAGGGAGGGCAGTCTTGATGGCTGACCAAGCCGACTTCAATGAGTTAGAGGCAATCGATATCACCATGGTAAAAGAGCTGCTTTGGGAGGATAGCCTCCGCTTGGTTGGAGTTAGCTATTACGAACATTTAGGTATGGTAGGAGTCATTACCGTCTGTCTTTTTGTTCTATCAGCTATATTCTTTCTTTTCTCACTCTGAACTTGTTCTTGTAACAAGAGAAAAAATAAAGCCCGATCGCACGAGGATAGCAGAGCGAGCAGCGAGGAAGAGGGCCAACCAGTCTGCAGAGCCGATCGCAGGCAAGTAGAAGAAATAGCAGGTGGAAGAACAGCATGCGATCGTCGTGGCATCGGGTTCCGACAAGGACAACATGCCTTTGTCGTAGCGGTTGGTGGCAAAAGCGTCGGGTCCTCTACCTACAGTTGGGGAGTTAGCCGTTCGACCAGAGCCGGACCTGTCGGGCCGACTGAGGTGGGAACGACCCCGGCCTCGCCATCGGTTGAGCGGACGAAGGTGGCCCACCCTGCAGGTGAGAAGAAAGAAGCAGCTGAAGGGGTAGAGGCTAAAGAGGTTAGCTTCGACACCTTCCAGCGCTGGTATGCTCTTCACAACCCCCGACAGGCTAGAGACCTGCTAAAGGGGGCCATCACCCAGGTCGACT
Organism: Areca catechu; assembly: GCA_021397845.1. Taxonomy (NCBI): domain Eukaryota; kingdom Viridiplantae; phylum Streptophyta; class Magnoliopsida; order Arecales; family Arecaceae; genus Areca; species Areca catechu. The sequence continues at coordinate 182,639,951 of CM038052.1, forward strand.
GGGAGGAGTTGAGAAAGCGCAAGTTGCATGAGGTGGCAAGAGGTGCCTACCTTAGCCTGATGAAGGTACTCTTGTTATCCCTTCACTTTCTTCCTTCTTTTCACTTCTTGTACATGACCAATATGTTCCGTTGTTTATAGCTCTTTCACGGGGTCTCGATGATAGAAGAAGGCCTCGGCGAGATGGTCCATGCGATAGAGGCCTCGGCTGGGGAGGTTGAAGGACTGAAGGCAGCCAAAGCGATGGCAGTGGCATTGCAGAAGGTCACTGAGGAGAGACTTTCAGCCAGTTTGGTCGAAGTCGAGTCGTTGAAAAAGCAGGCAAAGGACCTGCAGACCGAGCTGGCCTAGCGGGAGGCCCAGCTGAAGAAGAAAAAGAAAAGGGTCAGGTCTCTGACCCGTCGGCTGTCTGACGAGGTGAAGCGATCCGCCGATGCCGAAAGGAGCGCGTGGGCCCACAAGGCATTGGCGGGGAAGTATCTGACCAAGTTGAAGGAGGCGAAGGAGCTGGCAGTAGAGCAGGTTCGCGATGCCGTGGCGGAATACAAGGCTTCAGTCGATTTCAACGATGAGATGGAGGAGGCTGGAGCTGCGAGCTACGACTACGGCTTCGATGACTGCTTGAAGAAGGTGGCCGAAGCTTTCCCGGAGCTCGACCTGTCCTCAATAAGCTAATGCATCCACCGAAAGAAAAAGAGGGCCCGATCGACACCGGGGCCGATGCCCAAACCACTGTCGATGCAGGACCAACGGAGGCCTTGGTTGAGGCTTCAGATGTTGTGCGGAAGGTCGAAGCCGAAGCTCTTTCGACGGGTGGGAAGGATCTCTCTGTTTTGTAAATACTTGACAAGACTTAGGACCAACTGTAAAAGTCTGCCTATATTTTGTACAAAAGTTTTTGGTCAATGAAATGACATCTTAATATTCGTCTTTTGTTTTATCTTGTTGTTGTTGTTTTTTTTTTTATGGGCTATTCTTGCCTCTTGTCGCCGACCAACGGCCCTTCATGGGGTTGCTCAGTGCCCCATTGGCTTTTAACTTAGCCATTTATAAGAAATATTTCTAGGTGTCGAGAGGTCGGCTTAGTCCCGAACCTATCTCCTTTAGAAATATTTTTAAGGAATCTTCGAACTAGCTGTTTGCAGGGAAATACCTTAAGTGTTTAAGGATCCCACAAAGTGCTTTATGACCGAGGTCAGATTTGAGTCGACTGCGCTAGAGCCTTTGCCGATCGAGGTCGGACTTGAGTGGGCTGCACTAGAGCATTTGCCGATCGGGGTCGGACTTGAGTGGGCTGCCTTAGAGCCTTTGCCGATCGAGGTCGGACTTGAGTGGGCTGTACTAGAGCCTTTGCCGATCGGGTTCAGACTTGAGTGGGCTGCCTTAGAGCCTTTGCCAATCGAGGTCGGACTTTTTGGTAGAGCAAATTACTGCCTTTATTGATAATATTTGTGGAGGTTATCTACATTCCAAGAACGTGCCACTTGCCATCTATCTCGATGCTCGAGTTGGTAAGTTCCGGCCCGGATTACTTCGACTACCCAATAGGGGCCTTCCCAATTAGGGGAGAGCTTTCCTTGTTCAATTGGCCTGGATATCTCTGACCTCCGTAGAACCAGGTCTCCGATCCAGAAGCTTCGAGCCTTGACTCGAGAATTGTAATATCTGGCCATCCTTTGACGATAGGTCGCCATCCTTAGGTTCGCTTGGAGTCGGGTCTCCTCGAGTAAGTCGAGGTCAGACCTTCTATGCTTAGAATTGGTTGGTTCGATGAAATGATCAATCCAGAGGGACTGCAAGGAGACTTCCACTGGTATGACCGCCTCGCTCCCATAGATAAGATTGAATGAAGTTTTCCCAATCGCCGTGCGGGAGGTAGTTCGGTTGGCCCAGAGTACCGAGTAGAGCTCTTCGGCCCAGAGCCCTTTGGCATCGTTCAGTCGGGTCTTCAAGCCATGCAGAATCGTCCGATTGGTGACTTCAGCCTCCTCGTTGGATTGGGGGTATCCGACTGAAGTCAACCGATGGGAGATATGATACTGCTGGCAGAAATCCTGAAACTTTGGATTATCGAATTGCCTCCCGTTGTCGGTGATGACTGCCTACGGTATGCTGAACTGATAAATGATGCAATTTCGGATGAAGGTCTCCATCTTGGCTTCGGTAATCTGCACCAGTGGTTCAGCTTCTACCTACTTGGTAAAGTAGTCGTTGGCTACGATTAGGAACTTCTGTTGTCCGGATGCTGGGGGAAATGGCCCAAGGATGTCCATTCCCTATTGTGCGAATGGCCAGGGGGTGGTCAGCGGGGTAGCTGACTAGCTGGTCGCTTTTGAATATTGAAGTACCTCTGGTATGCGTCACACCTTTTAACAAAGTCAGCAGCCTCCTTCTGGATGGTTGGCCAGTAATAGCCTTGCCGGATGATCTTATAGGCCAAGGATCTACCTCTCAGGTGGTCGCCGCATATGTCTTCATGCACTTCTCTGAGTGCGTAATCGGCATCCGACGGTCCTAGGCATTTGAGCAGTGGTTGGATAAACGATCGCTGTAGAGGGTCCCGTCGAGGATGATATACTTTGAGGCCGTCCAACGCACACGTTTGGCTTCGGCCCTATCTTCTGGCAGGGTTCCTTCATTGAGGAATGCAAGGATGGGGTCCATCCAACAAGCCTCTCGTCCACTTGATGGATTTCCGATGTCTCTTCAGCAATGCTTGGGCTTTGTAGGTGCTCCACGAAAGCCCGGTCGGAGGAATCAGTGATGGCAGTGGCCAGTCGTGACAAGGCGTCTGCACGAGAAATTTGCACCCGGGGTATATGGATGATCTCGAAAAACTTGAGTCGAGCCACAAGGTTCTGCACTTTACTCAAGTACTTGGCTAGGGTCAGATCTCTCGTCTCGAATTTGCTTCTCACCTGGTTGACTACCAACTAGGAATCCGAGAAGGCTCTGATTCGACCGATGCCTAGTTCATCAGCTATCCTTAGTCCCGTGAGGAGGGCTTCATATTCTGCCTGATTATTTGATACTTGAAATGCGAAATGCAGGGCAATTCCAGGCTCTGTTCGTCGGGGTCGGCCAGGATCAATCCTGCTCCGCAACCAGCAAGGTTAGATGCTCCGTCCACATGGAGTATCCAGGTGGGGTCTAACCCTTCAGCAATATCATCCCCAGGTGTGTCGGTCGTTTGCAGAGATGTCTCCTATCTCTAGGTATACTCTGCTATGAAGTCGGCGATCACCTGAGCCTTCATGGCCGATCGAGGTTGGAAGGAGATGTCGAATTCGTCAAGCTTGATGGCCCACTTGGCGAGCCGACCCGAGGTATCGAAGCTCTTGAGGATTGTCTTGAGAGGTTGATCGATCAGGACGATGATTGGATGCGCCTGGAAGTAGGGCCGTAATTACTTAACTGCTACAATTAGGGAGTAGACAAGCTTTTGCATTTTAGGATACCTTGTTTCAGCGTCATGGAGTACCTTGCTGATATAATAGACCGACCTTTGTTGGTTGTTCTCCGTAATCCGAACAAGGACGAAGCTCACATCCTCATCCGATGTGGATAGGTACAAGTACAGGGACTCTCCTTCCAAATGCTTAGCAAGTAAAGGGGAGTCTTCAGATACGTCTTCAGTGCTTCGAAGGCCGATCGACATTCGTCGATCCATTGGAAGCGATCTGACTGCCGCATGTTTTAAAGAAAGGAAGACACCTTTTAGTTGACCTAGAAATGATGCGACTGAGAGAGGCTATTCGACCTGTGAGTTCTTGCACTTGCTTCTTGTTGGTTGGATGCCCCATGTCGATGATGGCCTTGATTTTATCCGGATTAACCTCAATTCCTCGCTAGGTAACCAGAAAGCCAAGAAATTTTTTCGAGGTCATCCTGAAGGTACACTTGGTCTGGTTCAGTTTCATTTGGTGACGCCTCAGGATGTCGAAGGATTCTTTCAGATCCTTGATGTGGTCGGCTCTCCGGAGGCTCTTGACTATCATGTCATCAACATATGCCTCCATGTTTTTTCCAAGTTGCCCCTCGAAGACCCTGTTGATCAGCCTCTGGAAAGTGGCTCCGACGTTCTTTAGGCCGAAGGACATCATTTTGTAGCAATATAGCCCTTTGTTAGTGACGAAAGCTATCTTCTCTTCATCTTCCAGGTCCATGTTGATCTGGTTGTACCCAAAGAAGGCATCCATGAAGCTCAAAAGCTGGTGACCGTCAGTGGCATCCACCAGTTGGTCGATCTTTGGTAAGGAAAAGCTGTCATTCGGGCAGGTTTTGTTGAGGTCAATGTAGTCTACACATATCCTCCACTTTCCGTTGGCCTTCCTCACCATCACGATATTCGCCAGCCAGTCAGGGTAGTGGGCTTCTCTGATGAAGCCAGCTTCGAGGAGCTTCTTAACCTCCTCATCAACCGCCCTCTGTCTCTTAGGGGCAAAGTTTCTCTTCTTCTGTCGAATAGGCTTGCAGGTAGGATCCACCTTAAGCCGATGGGTTATGACTTCCGACAAGATACTTGGCATGTCAGATGTCGACTAGGCGAAGACGTTGGCATTGTCTCGCAGGAAGCCAAGCAGCTCTGATTTGGCCTCCTCGCTGAGCATACTCTCGATCTGCAGGATCCTAGTAGGATCATCCTCCCTAAGGGGTATGAATAGGATCCTCTCGACCGGTTCTTCGCAGCAATCGATTTCGGACCTGGGATCAAGTTGTTCTAAGATGGAATGGTCTTTCGATTGCCTGTCCTGAATGGTCAAACATTGTCTGGCCATCCTGCGATCCCCTCTCATCACTCCGACCCCGTTCCGAGTTGGAAATTTTGCCAACAAGTGGTAAGTAGACACAATGGCTCGGAATTTGTTCAGGACGGGTCGCCCCAAAATGGCATTGTAAGATGATGTCGTGCGGATGACCACAAAATTGATAGGGAGGGTCTTTTGATAAGTCTTTGATATGATGGTTATGGGTAGAGTTATTTCTCCCTCTACGCCAATAGAGTTCCCTCTGAACCCAGTCAACGGTGTTGGGAATTCTTGCAACTTAGTTCTAGACAGGTTCATTCTGACAAAGGCATCATACAACAAAACTTCAGTGGAGCTTCCATTATTAATGAGGATCCTCCTTACATCATAATTGGCAATTACTGTCGACACAACAATTGGATCATTCTCAGAGACCTGGGTCTCTAGGAGGTCTTTGTCGAAGAAACTAATTACATTAGAATCCCGAGGCCTCTTCGAGATGTCTTGACCTTCTTCATCCCTCTAGTCGGACCGGCGGTGGAGCATGCCAACATTTCCATCGGTGGGATGTTGGTTAGGCAGCTCTATTTCCTCCGGGGGGTTTCTGGTAATGGAAGTTTCAGCCCGGCTCCTCTGGGGTCGGATGTACTTATGCAGAAACCCCCGCCTGATCAAATCTTCGATCACGTCCTTCAACTGGAGGCAATCTTCTGTGCTATGCCCGTGGTTATGGTGGAATCGATAGTACTTGTCCTTGCTCCTCGAGGTGGAGGGGCTCCTCATCAGGCGAGGCCTTTGTAGGAAGGTTTCCTTCTCTATCTCCATAAGGATTTTCTTCCTCGGGAGAGAGAGAGGTGTGTAAGTCTCAAATATCCTGGGGAAGTCCTTCGACTTAGGGCTGCGGCGTCGAGCCGAGTTGGTGCCATCGCTGGGAGGTCAGACTTCGGGAGCCCTATCACTCATCCTCTTGGGAGCCGACCTCCCTTCAGCCTGGCGTCGACTTGCTGCTTGTTTTTCTGCCAGGACGTCTTTTTGAGCCTGGGCCAGTAGTTCTGAGTAGCTTGTCGGGAACTTTTTGTCCAGCAAAAAAGTGAGCCTGGACGATTGCAGCCCCCTCTTGAAGGTCGACATAGCTACATGCTCGTTGAGATCCGGGATCTCCATGGTCGTCGAATTAAATCTGGCCATGTACTCCCGGAGGGTTTCTCCTTCCTTTTGCTGCACGAGGAAGAGGCAATCCGTGTTCCTCGGCATCCGGCTGCAGGTCTTGAAATAAGACAAAAAAATTTTCCAACTGAGAGAAGGAATGGATCGTACCTGGTCGGATAGCAGAGAACCACATCCGACCGCCTTCTTGAGTGTCGTAGGGAAGGCGAGGCAGTGGAGGGTGTGTGAGGTGTCCTGTACCATCATGTGGGCCTTATAAGTGCCCAGATGATCCAGAGGGTCGGTGGTGCCATCGTAGGTGTCCACCTGGGGGATCTTGAAGTGACGGGGGATAGCTTCCCCCATAATTTTGGCGAAGAATGGCGAGCGAGAGTCGTACCCAGTGCTTCTTCTCCCTTTTGTCGATTGACCAGCTTGGCAATCTGCTCCTCCATGCGTTAGAGCTTGCTGGTGTAGTCCCTCGGGTCTCCATCGCGTCGCCGGTCGTCGTCGGAGACCGAATCCGCTGAAGAGTGCGAGACGGACCTCACTTTCTTTCCGTTGACATGAGTCTTCTGTGATCTGCGGGGCTCCGGAGTTGTGTGGGAGCGGAGTCGAGGGACTCCTTGCTGTCGACTTCCTTTGGTAGCAGGTGGATGATTGGTTTTGGACGCCACGAGTGGCTGCTGTCTGTCGTTGGCCGCGTCTTGGAGGTTCTGAACCATGGCGATAAGAGTGTTGAACCATGGCGATAAGAGTGTTGAACCATGGCGGCAAGAGTGTCGATGCGGTTCAGAAGGGTCTGGAACTGTTGTTGTCCCAGGATGATGGTAGGCTGGGCGATGTCGTTCTCCCTGAAAGGTTCTCCCGACCTTGTCTGGGAGCGGCGTCTCTTGTTGGAGGTGTTCTGAGCTCTTCCTTTCACCATCATCTTGTTTAGCGGTGGATCCCTCCTTTCGAAGAAGGAACACAAGGGCGGAGGTTCAACCGCGCGGCAGCCCCTTCTTCTAGCATCAATCTGTTGTCGCTGAATCTCTCGGACTGCTCTCTTTCGACCAGGCTAACTGGGGTGCGCGTCTCCCGATTCCTGTAAAAAAAGTCCCACTGACTTAGCCATTGAAGTATCTCCATCGGAATACCATCGATCCGCGGGACCTTTTTATAGGAACCGGGAGATGCAAATCCCAGTAAGCCCGATTAAAAAAGCGCGATCAGGAAGATTCAGCAACAACCTTTATTATCAACACTTTCATTGATAGGTGCAATCAGAACCATTCAACAACTATTTTTCCATCTTAAATTAATCATGTAATCTTTGTATCCGAGACCTAGCTCGATGGTGGCCGGGACGCCAGCGCTAAGGTCCCCAATTCTCCGCCATTTATCTCGACATGACCACAGAACAGACCAAATCTAGTTTGGTTGGTGTCCGCGTAACCACGGCAATACCGTGTACGGCCGAAACAGTAAAAAAAGCCGCCAAACCGCCCCGACTCCTGGCCGTGATGGACGGCCAAAAAACGCCCTCGACTGTTTAGTGGATTCCTCCAACGGTGGAGATTCAATCGCGGTGAGAGAGGGGCAGGCGGAAAGCTGCGAACTGGAGAGGGGACTCGCTGTCCACCGAGACGCGCTTTTATATCGGCCGTATTATTCTTCTTATATATATTATTTAGCAGCAGAAATTCTAGTACGGCGGTGGAATACCCAAAAAAAAAAAAAAAAAAAGTTTTTTTAAAAGGCTACCAATAGAATACTCGTAATCATATTTTAAGCTTTTGGAAGGACCGCATGTCTGTATTTTTTTAATAATAATTATGTTTTCCAGAATAACCCGAAGAAGAGATCGGATCTCTCTCTTTCTATCCCTCCCTTGTACCCTCTCCGTTCGCGGCTTTCTATCCCTCTACCTTCGCGGCTTTGAATCGGGCAGCGCTCCAAAGACTTCGATTTGGTTGGGTTTTATAGGTCTTCGATCGAGGGCCATCTTCGGTTTTGTCGGTCCGGATCTATAGCTGGAGCTCGATTCGTTGCGCCGATGCGGTTCGATCGAACAGCAGCAGGGGATTCAGGTAGTCTACTTCTCTTCTTTCATCCATCTCTTATCCGGATGAGTAGACTGACTATTTTTACTTGGAGTTTCTTGAATTGTTGGATTTGATTCCAAGATTTGGTTTCGAAAGGAGATAAATTTCGCTTCAAACTGTTGAAATTTGGTGGACTGGGTGGGTTTTTTTTTTTGGATTCCAGTTCGCTCCTGCTGGTGATAATGTTCTTGTGAGGGGATTCGTGTACTTCATTGTCTTTATATAAAACCTGGAATGGGTTCTCGAGTCTCTAAGTTGACGTGTTGTTGGGGTTCTCAGTACAAGGGGACCATTCTTGAAGCTCCTGATGTTGGTGAGTTCATAGGCCTGATTTGAATTCGAAATCTTGTTTCAGAGAGTCAGTTGTGGGTGGTGATGGTGGTGTTTGTTTTGTTGCAGCGAGCGAGGAGAAGGGGGACGCATATGACCTGCCCCCCTTCCAGGAGTTTTCTTTTGAGCAGCTTAGGTTGGCCACGTCTGGCTTTGCAGTGGAGAACATCGTGTCGGAGCACGGGGAGAAGGCCCCGAATGTTGTTTATAAGGGGAAGCTGGACGCTCAGAGGAGAATTGCAGTGAAGAGGTTTAATAGGTCGGCATGGCCTGATCCTCGACAGTTCTTGGTACTGAAATTCTCACCGTTATTATGTTCAGGATATAAATTTCCATCCCCTTGCTTCCTTTTTCTTGACATAGGAGTAAAAGCTAGGCAAAGTTTAATTTTATGTTATATCAGCATGTAATGGATTTGAAAAAGATATGGATGAAATACCTTCAGGTATTTCTTTAGAGTTATGTTATCCTTGATCCATGGAGATGAGAGCTTGATAACAGAAAATATAGTATCCTTAGATGCATGTCACGGAGATGAAAGCCCTCATGCAGAAGCTGGGTAATGATAGTAACACCATTGTAATAATTGAATCCATAAAATGGCCAAAGAGTTGTTTTGTCAAGGAATAAATTTATGCATAACTTATTGTGATGGTTTCATCAACTCAAGGAACAGAATGGAGTGCTTCATGACCAATTTTGACAGCCTTTCCCCCCCCATTTTAGGAAGAAGCGAAAGCTGTAGGTGAGCTTCGAAACCATAGATTGGCAAATTTGCTTGGCTGTTGTTGTGAAGATGATGAGAGGCTGCTTGTGGCAGAATTTATGCCCAACGACACACTTGCAAAACATCTTTTTCACTGTAAGTTCCTGGTGGCAGCCACAACATTACTTTGTGTGTGTATTGTTGCTATTTTTATTTTTGGATGTTTTATTTGCTAATCCAGAATGCTTTTCTTTTGTTTGAACGTGGAAGTGGGGAATAAAAATTATTTGAAATTAATGCTACACTTTCATTGTCCTTATGTAGAAGGACTAACATCAAATTGTGCAAACTATAGAATTTTGAAGTTCAAAAGTTTTAACAATGGATGCTACCATATCAAACCAAGATTTATGTATTCAAAGGAAGCGGACTACTTCTTTGAAGTCAATTTTAAAATTATTCTCTTTCTCTCCCTCCATTCCCTTGTGGGTCTTGGAGCAATGGTAAGATCACTTTATTGAGACCTTGGTTTTATGGGTTCAAAACATGGAAACAATCTCTTTGCACTTTGAAGGCAATGCACATCTGGCCCTACTTAAACTCCTCAATAGTGGAAGTCTCGTGCACTAAGATGCCCTTTTTTCCCTCCCTCCCTCCCTCTCTCTGCATTCGCATAGTGGTATCGGCACTGCTTGCTTATGCGTGTCATCATCATCCATCCCTAACATGTCTTGATAGAACTATCTTTTTGTTTTGTTTTGGGTCAGGATGAGATCGAAATGCGCCACAAAATCTCCTTAATCCCATATAGTCATGATTGGGCCTATGCTTAGATTAGGCTGGATCATGGTTCAATATTAACATGAATTCTCTAGGCCCAAGCTTAGCTTGCCCTCGGGCCACTAGTTCCGTGCTCGAGCCTGGTCAAATGAAAGAGTGGTAGGCCTAAGCCTGACTTGACCTGAACTCCATGCACTAGATTAAAAGGCAATGATGCCAGTAGTTGATGGTGTTGGCAGCTGGAGGTAATTACCAGAAGTTGGCGATAGCTCTTGGCGGGTTTTTTTTTCGGTGGGGGGGGGGGGGGGGGGAGATAGAGAGAGGGGAAGACTAGGGAGGATATCAATGTCTAAGTCAAACTTCTCCACCTGACTCTAATTAGATGAAAGCTAGGATAGGAAAAGAGTACCGGGCTAGGCTGGGCTTATTTAATTCTATCAATCCCTGTTCCGCCCTGAAACCTGGCTGTGCCTAGATATTTGAGCTCCAGCCAAAGCCTGTTGGGCTAGAAATGCCTGCTCAAGCCTGCTTGAAATCGGACTGGGCTACGCTGGCTACGTGGGCTGGGCTTGATTTGCTAAGGTCTGATCAAAATTCATCTCATCATCACCAAACCTCCCCTATCTCCAATGCACAATCCTTGTTTTTCAACACCTCAACAATAAAGCACAACTCTCCACCCAACTATCTCCTCATTCTTAATGACTTCAACACTGTTCAACAAAGCCCTTGTGTATCATGTTGCTATCATTACAGCCTGTACTGTTCCTGAATCATTCAGTATTTGTATGTCTTAATATCACTTCATTTCTTAAGCTTGTCCTTTCTGCCAGAATTTTGTTACTTCGAAATGTGTCTTGCCTTTCTATTTCCATTATGTTTTCCTTATTTTTTCCTTTTTCTTGTAATATCAGTTATATGCTTCATTGCTCTTACTCTGACATGTGAAATTCAACATTTCATTAATTTGAATGCGATCATTTTGTCTCTTTCATTTTATAGGGGAAACCCAACCCATGAAATGGCCAATGCGATTAAGGGTGGTACTCTATCTAGCTGAAGCCTTGGAATATTGCACTAGTAAGGGGCGTGCTCTCTACCATGATCTTAATGCCTATAGAGTTTTATTCGATGATGTGAGTATGTAACCATTTATTGGTTTTATGCTATCAATTTCTTCCTGCACTTGTAGTTTGTATCTCTCACTGTGGATTAGTTTTCTGCAGGATTGCAATCCTAGGCTTTCATGCTTTGGCTTGATGAAGAACAGTCGTGATGGCAAAAGTTATAGCACGAACTTGGCATTTACACCTCCTGAGTATTTAAGAACAGGTATGTACCTTGTCCATGCTTGAAGTTTTTTTCAAGGACGGGGCATCTTCACGTGGCTTAATGTATTACTCTTGTCTGAGAATGTTTTGCCTTTGATCCTTTCTGGAATTTGGACTAATTAAGTCATCTTGAGCTTAGATATCGGGTAGACCACTATGCTACCAGACTGTTGACTTACGCAATGTTGGTGCTATGTGCCATTGTAAAAGACAAAATTTTCCGCTATCTACATTATTTGACAGTTGATATCATAACTTAGAAGACTGAAATGACTGCTGCTGGTGAGGAAATAGAAAGCCTCTTCTGGAGGATGGGCTTTTCTGCAAAAGTCAATTGTTGAGACCTCTTTGTTGCCTAGACGGTTAATCAATTCTAAAGAGAGCAAAAAGTCGGCAAATTTTATTTATGATTTTTTTTTCTTTCTTTTTTTTGGGCTTGTATATAGCCTATAGGAAAATGCCAACGCAAGTACTTTGTTTGGCACATAATAAATGCCTACACAAATATCTTGTTTGTCAGAACATCTATGGGTAGCATGCCAGATGTGAGAATTAATTTTGATGGGTTTAAAAGTTTTTGTGGTGGTGAGCCTACACTGAGCATCCACTTAAATCGATCTCCTCTAGTTGACAATGCTGGGATTACAATTGGTGGTCAGGAGGACAGCATTAGTGTGGAGATTTTGGAGGAGACATATAACTACAACAAGGTAACAAGGCTAAAGAAGGATGACAATTGAATTGAAATTGTCATTTATTTAAAATCATGCAGACTTGCAGAGAATTATGATTCTTAATTAATTGAATTAATTGAAAGTTTGCATTAACAATTTTAAGCAACCATCTTTGGAGAAGTAATTAATTTAATCAGTGTTATGTACTTTGGTTTCTTTTATTTTCTCAGCTCCAATGCATTGAATTATAGGGAAATTGAGGTGGACCTTGGGATAAAGAATGTTGGATGAAGTGGAATCACACATTTAGAACGTTGTGTGTTTGTCTTATCCATCAAGACTTTATGAAAGTAAATATAAAAACACAATAATAAAGAGAGCAATATTGGATTATGGTGGTAAAAGTGGTTCATGCACACAGGATGAAGGTAGCATATGAGAGAAAGAAAGTTCATAAATATCATTGCAATTTGTATCGTCTTTATGATATACAGTTTTACATGATTTTATGTTTAACTAAAATTATCTTATCATATTTGAAGAGTTACTTGTCCATTTAGTATTATCTAGTAGTATGAAGAAGAATTACATAATCATGGAGTCTTGCAGTTACAGTCATTGTGCTTAGTGTTTATAGTTTTGTCAAATATTTGCTGGCAGGATGTTCAGCGAATCTAATCTGCAATGGCTACTTGTTCATTATATGACCCATGCTAATCTGGGTAAATCTGAGTTGTTGCTACATCAAAATGTGTTCATAATCTCTTCTTATGTATTGTATAGTTTTCATATTTTGATTATTGCAACCACAAACATTAGTCAAAATATATTAAGTAGTAGCTCTCGTGATCAGTGAAAGGATGCTAATCAGCATCATCCATATGGAAGGCCTGATGCTTACTTTATGAGTGGTGTTTAATGTTGTTGTTTGTGATTCTGCTAAATGTCTTAAATGAGTCAAAATGCTTTATTGGAGAATGAGATTAAAGTTATAATGTAATTGTTTCTGCATGAAATTTCATGAGATTTTTTCACATTTGTGACTTATGCTGTACTGAAGATTACTTATGATTCATGTTTGGACTATTTTTGTTGGAAAAAAACATGTTTGCATGGTTGAATCTGCATCAAGTTTAATATGTTTATAAATTGCGAATTTGAGGAAAAGTTATGTAAGTTTTGATAGACCCACTAGTTGTTTATATTATCTAATTTTTTATCATTGAATTTGCAGGAAGAGTTACACCAGAAAGTGTCATATATAGTTTTGGCACATTGTTGCTCGATGTTCTTAGTGGAAAGCATATCCCTCCTAGTCATGTGAGTAGTATTTTTTTGATCTACATTCCATATTCGGCTAAACATGTCAACTTTACCTTGCTCTACCCCCCTCCTCTCCTTTTACTTATGTTTTGCAGAGTAAGCAGAGTTTGTTAATTTGAACATGGAGTCTATTGTTGAGTGTCTGAACAAAGTTTCAGTAATACTGCCTTCACTTAAAAATAACTAATAAAAGGAGAGGAAACAATAATATCAGGTCATTGAGATTCATGATGGAAGTGTCTAAGAGATACCATAGATCTGGTTATAATGTAGTTAAGCACTTTTGAGATTGACTCTCACCAAACTGGACTTGACAAGTGGACGGTGGAGTAACTATTTTAGCTAAACCACTCGGTATGGCGGTACCTGACCTAAATGGGGCATGTTTTATCTTATCTGATTGGAATCTGGGGTGAGTATAGGTTCTAGAAAAAAAACTCGAAGCGGATTTGGGTTGGGTCTTAGTAATGGTATGCCCTGTCTCAAACCTGACTCAATATAACCTCGATTAAAATCCCCCTTTCAAAATTACAATTATTTTATATTGTTTAGATGAGACTTTTTCGGACCCAACGTGATCCCTCTAATCTACCCTACCTGATCTGACCCTAGGCGGGTATGAGATGGGTATAGGTATGGAGTTTTTAATTATGGGATGGGTACAGGTATTGGCCGACCCAACCCGTACCTGACCCATTGCCATCCCTATGTAAAAGTGTCTAAACTGGGTGTTCTAAACAATGAAAGATTAATTATTTATATATTATTAACTATTTTTTATGTATAACAAGTAATGTTGTACATAGAAATGATTCATAGTCGGTATGAAAAATATTGCTAATGCGGGACATGAACGAAAAGAAAGAAAGAAAAGAAAAAAAAATCAATTATCTTTAATTCAATCAATAAAGCATGTCTTCTCTATATAGTTAGGCCCTTTAAATAGAGTAATAAGTCCTAATCTAATGAAAGTCAAATTACTAAATTATAATAAAACAAGAAATCTTAATAAGGTAATAATAAAATAAAGAAAACTATAAATAAAGAAATATAAAGAAAATCCTAAATAAACCCTTCTTCTAGAATAGAATTAGGATTAGGGTTCCTCAAGGTACACAATATTTATTTTTGAGATAGGTATGAATTTTTTCAATTCCCATCATTTTCTCATGGTTGGAAAGAACTCGACTATGGCGAGGAATTGAGATAGTCTTCAAGCAGATATGGATCAATACAATGAAATTTTTTCATGAATCCAAGTAGCATTTGATTCTGGATGATTCTGTCACTTAATCAAAAATCTTTGAAATCCTTTATCAGTGAGAAAAATAACTTCATCCATGATAAGGCGTTCAATACAGTCTGGCGAAGATATTGGAAGGGAAGAACTAGAATTGACATTCGAAGAGACTGAGTATGCATTTTGAGATCACTTGCATGCATAGTAGGAGGCTTGATGTGCCCTAATGAGGTAACAAATATTTAATATTGAAAATTAAACTAAATTTTAAATCAGATGGCAGTTCTATATAATAAGCATATGTCCAAGTTTACGAAAGATGTGAAATGGACTAGTGGTTCGAGCATGTAAGTTTATGAATGAATGTCAAGATAACATTCTGGAAGAATACGAACCATCACATAATCACTTTCGTTAAACTCTATATGTCTATAGTGAGCATCAGCATCCAGTTATATTTTTCTCAATATTCATGCAATTTTTTGCCTAATATCGATTGAATGTCATAATTGTGTTTGGCAAAAGAAGTGGCAAATTCTGAAGGATGGTTATTCATAAATAAAAGAATAAGATTAATAGGTTGGTAAGGGTTAAGTCATGAACAATTTCAAAGGAATTCTTGCCAATAGACAGATTTACTGAGCTATTATATACAGTTTTCGCTATAGGCAACGACAAGTCCCATAAACCAAGTCTCTCACCAACTAGATATCTGAGTAAATCATCAAGATCACGATCCACAATCTTCGTTTGACCATCTATTTGGAGATGAAAGGTTGAGAAAATTTTTAAATGGTCCCAAATAGTTTTTAAAGGATCTTTCAAAAATAACTTATAGATTTGATATCAAATTCAATCTTGGAAGGCGGGTTATTTTGGAAGTTTAAGGTTAATTGAATTTCATCCTTAGGAATGACTGCTAATATGATTCCAAATTCTGAACTCTTCATATTAAATTCTTTATGAGTTAAGATGTTGCAGTTTTTGTTATTAGAAGTTTGAGAAGAATTCTTACATTTTTTAAAAACTAGGATGTGCTAGATTTAGCAGGGTTTAATCTAATTCTTTTCTCATTATACATAGAACATAAATATTCTCCCTACCAAAGATATGAACATTTACATCATAAATCCAGGTTGACCTAATAGGATACTAGCTATCTTCATGGATAATATATCACACATAATCTCAACCAAATAGGATCTCATCTGAATCGATACTAAACAATATTCACTAACAGGGAGCAATGTTTTGTCGACCTAAGCAACTCAATAAGGTTGAGGATACGATTGAGATTTCAACTTTAATCAACTAATGCCAGATTTAGATACAACATTCATTCAACTACCGCCATCAATGACGAGCTTGCAGATCTTTTTTCCATATTAGGATAGGTATGGAAAATGCTAGTGCATTTCCATACTTCAGAGTTTATAGAAATGGTGACTATACGTCGCATGACATGACATACCTCTTGACTCAATCTCCCTCATTCTTTCCCTGAAATTGCTGGTTTTAGAAGGTTAAAATCTTCTAGTGTATTCTCTAGTAAAGTTTTCTCACATCCTATTTCCATGACTAAAGTATGGCATGGACAAGTAACTATGTGATATTTTCCATTACAGAAGTAACATTCGATGTTTAAGAAACTAGTTGATTGTAACACCATCGGAGTGGGTTCTCAGGTCTTAGTAACCGTGGGATGTGGGCTTGCATGAGAAGGCACTGGTTGTGCATCATTCCTTACGTGACTAACAGGAGTAGACCTAGATTGTCTAGAGTCGTTAGAGAAGGGAATTCTCTTTGGACTGAAGGTTTATGAAATTTTTCAATCTTTAATGCTTTGTAATAGGCTTTTCCTACAAAGTCAAGTGAATACACGGAAACTTCTCTTTTCAAATTGGTCTTTAGATCGCTAATAAATTTAGATACCATTTCTATGTCTCTTCAGAGATATCACACCTCAACTATCAGTTTTCAAAATGAGTCATGTAATCGATAACACTAGTGTTCCCTTATCTAAGAGTATACCATTGGTCTAATAACTAACTTTTGTAATAAATAGGAACATATTTTTTGTGAAGTTTAAATTTTGATGTCTCTTCTATCCTAAGGAGTCACAATCAGGTGGAGGCTTGGAGTGGTCGATATGGGTAGCAATATCATGATGTAAATAGTGATTAGGGATTGTAGTTTGCTCTGATACCAATTTGATGTAGGACGTGAAAATAGATATGAATTGAAAAAAATTCGTACTTATTTCAGAAGGAAACATTGTATATCTTAAAGAACCTTAATCCTAATTCTATTCTAAGAAGAGGATTTATTTAGGATTTTTTTTATTTAGAGTTTCATTTAGTTTATTTTTATCTTATTAGGACTTCTTATTTTATTAGGATTCAATAATTTGACTTTCATTAGGTTAAGACTTGTTACTCTATTTAAAGGGCCCAATTGAATGGAGAAGACATGCTTAATTTATTGAATAGAATTTCAAAGACATTTAATTTTTTCTTTTCTTTCTTTCTTCTTTAATTTTTATTTTATTTTCTTTTTGTTCATGTCCCTTATCAAATGCCTTATGGAAATACACTCTTTGTTTAATAAGCCTAAATATGCTGTCAATATGATCCAAGGTATAGATGCTAGGTTTTTCCGTGCTAGATGAAATGATTTTAGTTTAAGCTTTGCTGTTCTCATAGTCTTGGCTAAAATGGAACTAAGAAATCTTTTCAAATCAAATCAGATCATGTTCAATTAATAGGAAATGCACAACTTGATCTTACAGGCTTTTTGGAGTGAGCATATATTAATTGGTTCATCTGAAAGATGATTAGTGAGACATTTTCTCTCATTGGTAGACATAACTTACTGATACTTTCCTTTGACATTATGTACCCTGCAGTTGTTTTTTTGTTAGAATTCACGTGCCTGCATCAGTGTATCATGCTGAATCTGATTGTTTCTAGAATTTTTTGGCAGGCTCTTGACTTGATACGAGATCGTAACTTCAACATGCTAACAGACTCATGTTTGGAAGGACAATTTTCAAATGAGGATGGGACTGAATTAGTACGTCTAGCTTCAAGATGTTTGCAGTATGAGCAACGAGAGCGGCCTAATGTGAAGTCATTGCTTCTTGCATTGACTCCGCTGCAAAAGGAGACCGAGGTGAGTTCATCAATTCCCTTCGCTCTCTCCTCTCCGTGGAATCATCCTGGCATATTTCTTCTTTCGTACTCATATTACTGTTTAGTGCAGTGGAATTGAGTTGTTACAATGAAGTATGTCTTTTTAATATTTAGTCTTTATGTGATTCTACGGTTTAGAGTCATGATAAAATTACAACTTAAGCAATTTATACTGAGTTAAGTTCATTGTCAATGTACACTGCTCCCTGGAATAATGACCTGTTGTTTATTTAGGAGTTCGCAAAAGCCTTTACTTCTTGGCTCAACGAAAGAATCTTCTTAATCATCATCTGTTAAATTGTAACCTCAAAAGGATGTTGTTCTATGTGTTTAAAGTAGTAAAGCCTGGCCAAATGGCTGCTTCTAATCATTATATTCTTGATTGTTGACTTGTCTGATTATATATACTCTAGTTTGAAGAATTCCGATTGTGCTGATTTATGTATGTTGGGCTAAGCAGTGAGGAAGCGTGTAGATTCATTGTGTATTCCCGTATGTTTTGGTGCTTTTTAGAAGCACCTGTTCATTTGCATTCATTGGTTGGTGGAATTTCACATTTGGACATGACAAAATTAAAAAAAAAAAGAAATCCCTTCTGATATTGACGTTGTAGTCCATCTCTTGGTACAGCGTGGTTACAGTAACATAATCCATGTTTGTGGATCATATGACTTTATTTTGATTTGTCTACACTCTAGAATTGCAAACAATTTTCTCCCATTTGGAAAACGAATAACATCCTTTATGTGCAATACTTTATAAATGTATCTTGGAACTTGAAGTTTTTTGTTCTATTTCTTGCACTGAGTGCAAGATTTGGATGATGTGGCGACAATCAACTTTTTCACCCAAAAAATTGTAAGTTCAAATCATCAACTGGTTTAGTGACCAAGACACCCTTTGTCATCTTTATCCATCCAGAATTTTAGATAATGTCCAAGGCTGCTGCTTAACTCACTATCGTTTGTAAAACTTCCAATGCACCATGTGGTTTCCATGCACAAGTACATGTTGTATGTATATGCTGTTTATATGTTAATCTTAAATGGCTCATTCTACATATGCCCAAGTGCATCTTCATGCTTATATACGCCTGTGAGCTTTCAAAGGGTCAAGAATGCATTAATAATTTATTTCCTTATTTAAATCATGATGCATATTTGCAAGATTTTCTATCTAGGTTCCTTCTTATGTCTTGATGGACATCCCACATGGTGGTGCATCCTCATTAGAGGCGCTCCCTCTTTCCCCACTTGGTGAAGCTTGCTCCAGAATGGATTTGACTGCAATTCATGAAATCCTAGAAAAGATTGGGTATAAAGATGATGAGGGAACGACAAATGAGGTTGGTATACAGGACTTTCATTTTCACTTTCCAGTTATATATGTAAACGCATTTGCATATAAAATTAATGTGTTTTGGTTCGCATTTATGTTACCATTCACATGCAAATATTTGTATGTGTTCATGCAAATAATTGTATCTTTATTAGCTGCAATGATTTCCAAAAAGAGGGAGTGGGAACAAATGATGATCTTATATTTATTGATGCTCCTTCAGGATTTAACCTGCTATGAAAGAGATGGAATGGTTCCGGAGACTAGAATACTGCGACCCTTTCCCCCAAAAATTGCTTCTTCCCTATTGTCTGAGATTCAGAGAACAGGATGCAAGTCTTCAGCCACCTGTTTAATAACTCTGATTAGTGTTTCTACCCCTTTTTATGTTATATTATAGCTTTCCAATTGCAAACTCAATTTTTGTGAGATATGGTTTCTCTTGGTGCCAGGCTTAAGATGAAAAAACAGATGAGGCCTGATTTTGCATGCTTGTAATTATGTTGTTGTCTACCGTTTCTTGTAATTCTTGACAAATATGTGACTCTCTGACCATCAAAATCTATTCAGATGGTGGAACGCTAGAGTGTATTAAAGTATAAAGTTTTAACCTAAGTAGAATTTGTGGCACTACTGGGCTCAGGATTTTTATCTTGTTGATGGGTTTCTGGCAGAATAGATAAAAATAAATTATCCTTTGTTGCATGAGCTATTTGATTACCAAGTAACAACTTTGGTTGTAAGCATAAATACAATTTTCTTTTCTGATATTTCACTGTCATAGATGTTCCAACCATCTCTTGCAATTTAATTTGTTCTGTTGCATGATAATTTGTCTGTTATATTTATGTTTTCATAATCTTTTTTTCTTTTTTCTTCTTTGTTTTTCAGCTCTCGTTTCAAATGTGGACCAATCAAATGCAAGAAACATTGAACTCAAAGAAGAAGGGTGATGCTGCTTTTCGGCATAAAGATTTTAATACAGCAATCGAATTCTACACCCAGGTTGCTTTTTGTTTACTAATTGCTTGTTAGTTTTGTTGACCATTTCAGGACATTTTTAGAAATTTTCTTGATATACAAATGTTTAATTTCATAAATGCATATTTGATATCATATGTAGTCATGAAACTCATTACTTTCTAAATGCTAAGAATGTTAATTATCCTATGTTACTGAATATTTTGTTATGACGTGCAGTTTATTGATGTTGGAACTATGGTTTCTCCGACAATTTTTGCACGCCGCTGCTTGTCATACCTGATGGGCGACATGCCACAGCAAGCTCTTAATGATGCAATGCAAGCGCTAGTCATATCTCCAACTTGGCCAACTGCATATTATCTTCAGGCTGCTGCCCTTTTTTCTCTCAGCATGGAAAATGAAGCTCGAGAAGCACTGAAAGATGGGTCATCCCTAGAAACAAAGAAGAACGGGGTGCATTAAAGACATGTTAATTAAATTATAATCGATTAATGAATGCTCAACTTTTCAGGTATTGTCCCTTGTAAAATTATTGAATTTTCAAATAAAGGATATATCCAACTTCAGTTTTCTCAAAATGTGTATGAATACCAGTGATAGACAGTTGATTGAATGATTTTAATGGGGCTTCCTGTTTCAGGTTTAGGTGCATACATGACAACGATCTTTGGATATTGAACTGGGTTTAGTTCATTGCTATGTGGCCGGCATGCTACATAACCCCCTGTCGTGTACACCAATCCTCTCCATATGTATCATGCATGTATATATGGAAGCAACGACCACCATAGTGTCCCTGAAAGAAATTGCAAACTAGTAAGTCTGGCAAGGAAAATGGAAAAGCTTGATCCTTCATCCCTAGTTTTAGGTATTGCACTGTTGTTTTACAAGGATGTGTTTTGTAAATGTCCATCTTGCTGGTAAACATGTAATAATGTACAGCAGTGGAATGATTTAAATTGTCAGTGTGGCTCTTTTTTGTCATCTGTGGATCATTGGTTTTTTCCTGAGAATTGTTAGTTTCTTTCTTGGAGAGCATTTGCTGAAAGGTTATGTAACTTGGAGTGTGTTTAATGTAGTGATGTGGAGATTCTTTGATGGTGGTTCTTAAGTTGGATGTGCTGGACTACGAGTTTTTTCTGTTTTATGTGCCTCCGAGTAGGAATTGCTTGAAACTGTAAAGTATTGAGTTACCTTCCAAGTGGAAATAAAAATGGCTTTATTTTCAAATGCCTGGGACCATGGAAACACAATTTCCCAGCATTCCATGTACATGTGACATCCCATTATAATGTAAATGTTATATGGCACCAATATTTTTCTTCTTTTTAGCAGCAAGGTCCTGTTTTGGTGCAGATGATTTTTTATATTAATGATTTCTAAGATCACTATTAGTGCATATTATAGGCTTAAACAGCGCTATTGCTGTTTTTAAAGGCTTCAAGTTCTGAACGGAATGGTGACGTGGATGTAAATTCTGTGACAGGGTTGTATCAACTGCTTCTAGTAAGCGAGAAGCCGGCATTAGGAGTTTATTAAAATGTCGTCTCATGTGTGTTGCTACCACAAAAAAAACAAATAAAAAGAGGAAAAAGAAGGTATATATATATATATATATATGAAAAAAAGAGACAGATTTGATTTTTTAAAAATAAAGTGACTTCTCTTTGATTTTATCTCCATTTTATTTATATTTTTTTAACTTCAAAACATCTCAAGTTGGTCCTCCAAGTTACTATGTTGTTTCAGTATTTTCAGCATAGTTCTTTCATCCATCTCCATTAATATAATACTGTTACATTATGTCTTAGTTTTATGAAATGATAAAATTATTCTTGCTTTGTTGCTAATAGAGTGTTAGATATAGTGAAAAAATTTCAACTCGGGTGCCTCACATGATTCAAGATTTTGAATGTCCTAAATTCAGAGAATGGAAAAATTTTTTTTAACAATATTAAGAGAATCTTTGATCAAGCTAGTTATAGATGAAGAAAAATCATCATGTACACTATGGATGGAGAAAAAGAAATCGACAGAAAAAAGAAGGGTTATTGATGGAGAAAAAGATAATGTAGGGTTCCTAATTAATTTCTTCCGATCTTTCCTCCCAATTTCTCAATTTTTGTCATTGTGAAATCAGATTTCTGATAAGGACCTTCTGGACTTCCACAAATCATGGTCAGCGTTTCTTTGAATGCGTGATGTCTAGGTACTTTGTCATTTTCTTCTTAGACTATCTCATTTTCTACTTTTTATCAAATTTTTAGCTTTAACCTCAAAATATTTTTTTAGGTAAATAGGAGCTATGGATACTTCTGTTGGCATGATTCACCTTCAAATATGAAGGACAAGGATATTATTAATAAGCTTTTGCAATGAAACAAAAAGCTTAAGGTTCAAATGCTAAGCTATAAAAGAAGGGCCACATGAGCTGTTTGGTGTATGTTAGCATACTGGATTGCCATGCTTTTTTATGTAATTGATTGAATGTTCAACTTTTGTTCTAAAAATCTTCTATTTTGTTTTGGGACATTTCGAATACCTTATTGTAATGATTTTTTATATAATTGGTTGAATGTCCAACTTTTGTTTCAAAAGTATTCTACTTTATTTTATAGATATTTCAAGTAATTTATTATAATGCCTAACCATTTAACTTCATTTCTAATAGTTAAAATATTATAAAGTAATGATTTGAATTAATTTATCAAGTTTCAATGCCCCTTTCAATTTTTTTGAATATTGCATACTTACCCTCTTTCATATTATAAAGTTTTGTCAAGCTCCCTAAACTTTTCTTTTTATTACACTTATACCCCCTTTACTATTAAATAGTTGAATATACACCCCCTGCTTTAATAAAAAATTAAATAAGAGTATATTAGCATATATTGTTTGGGGTACCAGTAAGACATATTTATTATAATGAAATAAAATATCATAATGTATAATAAAATATTACAATTTATACAAAATTTAGCAAAGAAATCATAATGACTTGAAATATTTATCAACATTTCACAATGTTTCATAATGATATACGAATATATCACAAACAATTAAATAGAGTCAAATTAGCATATGTTGTTGAGGATACCTGTAAGACATTTCTATCATAATATATCAAAATATCATAATATTTAAAAAAATGTTATAACGCATAAAGGATTTAGCAAAGAAATCATAATGAATTAAAGTATTCCTTAATATCTCACAATGTTTCATAATGTTTCATAATGATACATGAATATTTCATAATGTTTTATAAGAGAACATGATGTATCAGGATATAGACTCAAAAATTTATAAAATACAACCCAAGTCCGCAACCAAAATAATACCCCAATTATCCAAAATGATACATCCAAAATAGCATGATACATCTCATGGTTGAGAGGATGTTGAGGCTAGCCGAGAGGATTAGACTATTGCCAGCTGAGACGAATGGGTTGCCACTAGCTAAGAGGATTTGGCTATTGTTGTTGGCTGCGAGAAAGGATGCTGGGAGGGAGCTAGCTAGGAGAAAGAAAGTGCTGACTGAGAGGAGGGTGCTCCTGATTGTGAGGATAGAGGATGGGAGGAAGCTGGTTGAGAGAAAGTATCCCTTGAAGTTCCTGACTTCTTTCGTCTTTCACTCATTTGAGCCTGCAAAAAAAGTATAGAAAGATAATTATATACATGTGATCACTTTTTTTAACTACAACATTAAATATAATATACCTCCAATCTCTCTCTTTTCCTACTTGTTGCTGCCCAGATCGCCGTGGCCCATAGCTGCTGATGGTGTCAGGTTTTCTGCGTCCGCCCGCAGGAGGTGCCTCCGATGCCTCGGGACATGCAAGAAAGCCAACGTCAGTGACCCGGGCCGGGAATTCCGGCGGGGGCGCTCCGACAGTCAAGTTAGTGATGATCCAGGGGAACAGATCCTCCTGGTCGAGCCCCTCTGGATGAGCTCCACACTAGGAGGAGTGAGTGGAGTGTTTGAGAGTGTGAGTGCGAGCTGGGGGATATGGTGGCCGAGGTGGTCTTGCCCTCATCTCTGGCCTCTCCCCCGTCTCCTTTTTCTCTTTGTGGTGGTTCTCTTGTTGAGAGAATGTTGTTCTCTGGTAATACAAGTGCCGTTACCTCCTTTTTGCTTACTCTGGCTGAGTCTTCTACCTTGGCTTGCCTCGGGGTTATTCCATGCTGTCAGGCAGGTACGACGATGTATCGTGCCGTAGACGGGACTCCTTTTTTATTGGGTAGCTGGGAAAGCTTCCACATGCCTCTGACATTCCTTTTATTTGCCCTTCCTGGAAGCCTGGCAGGACCTCGACTGTTGTGCCGCCGCTCTCGGGAACCGCGCTTCTTGGTGGGGTCTTTTCTTCGGTCGTACGGCAGGTCGATGGAGGGCATGGTGCCTTGATGTGAGCTTCCTTTCTTTCTGGTGTGAATGTCGGTCGTGGGCATTAATGGCGACGTGGCGGGTGCTGTCGTATGGTCCTCAGGGGGCATGCCACTGTCCTTGGGGGGGAACGTGCTGCTCCCTTGGTGGTTGGTACTTCGTTTCACGCTGGGGGCCGAGCTGGGAAAATGGGGCCTGCTTGCAACGGACCTGTCTCGTGGCGGCTCGGCTGTGCGGAGGAGGGTCGATCTTGGTGCCGGATCAGTGGGGCCCAGCGTTGACCAAGCTCGGACCGGTAGAGGTGGACGAGGTGCGCCCAGCCCAGGGGACCCGGCCTCGAGGGGGCTCCGCGTGGTGGAGGAGGCTTGAGCTCAACTCCAGGCCACGGGGCTTGACCTCGGGCTCGAAAGGTCTACCTCTGGTGGGGCTTGAGCTCGGCTCCGACCTAGACGTCCCGACCTAGCGGGTACCGACCTGACAGAGGGCGAAGCCCGACTTTGACGGGCAATTCTGTTGACATCGGGGAGCCCTGCCCGGTGAAGGGGCCTATGAGGGGAATCCAGCGCGGCGTCCGATGAGGGCTCCATGTCAGGATCCTTGGCCACGTCAACGATCTGGTCACATCACTACTAATTTGGCTTTTGGTTTAACTAGATGTAGTAGTATCTTGTTTCTTCTTTGTATTCTCCTTCCTAGGGCCTTTGCAAGTCCTAGAGTTATGGCTCTATTGTTGGTAATTCTGCATCTTAAGGAAGTACCCCTCTCGATTTTACTAGAATCTTTTGGCTTATCATCTTTTCTTCTTGCCTTCTTAGGTCTACCTGGAGGAGCCTATAGGGGAGCAGGGATATAATGGGATATTCTATCCTTAGCCAAGATTTCATACTTGGTACCAGCTCAATGATATGCTCATAGATCAATGCTCATGTTGCTTTAGTATACCATGCATTAACAAAATTTTTTGCTTCCTTTCTAACATACATAATAGCTATTGCAGAATGGAAGCATGGGATGCCAGCTAAATCCTGTACCCTATATCCATATATACTTTCCTCCAAGTCCATAACAAATCTATCATTATGATGTTTAACTTTTAATTTGTAGCCTTCTCCCTATATGCAGTGGCAGTCTATATCTTCCAACTTTGCCTTTTTTAACTTAAGTTGAATCTTAGGACATAATGAGCCTATAATTTTCTGCAAGCATTTTCTTTTCACTTAGAGTCATTGCATCAATAAACTCCGAAAAGTCTCAAACAAGATGATGATAAGCTTGTCTTGAGCATCTATAATATACTTATTAAAGAACTTGTATATGTTCTTCAACAGTATGCTTGACTTGCTTCTAGGACTAAAAGCATGCCTCAATTATAGCTCAGGAGGTTGCTGTCAGAGCACTACCATGCTTTTTCATCGAAGTATAGCATCTCCTCCATGGCAGTCTCAAAATCATGAAATGTAGCTGCCTTGGCACACTTCCAAAGGATATTTTATATTTTTTATCCTTAAACTCAATGGTTTAAAATTTACATGCAAGTATTACATGCAAAATCTATGATCATCAATAGGAATAACATTTTGGAAGATCTCAACAAGATTCTATAAAAAAATTGAAGTGAACAAGTTATGTATGATACATAATCAAATATATTAAACAATTTAAGTTTAGAACAAGATAAATATATCTTCTGTCTGTTCGACATAAAGATCTAATCATGCTCTTCTATTAACTAATATCTTATAATAAGCATGTAAAAAACCAACTACAATTATCTTTCATCTCGGCCTCAACTATGGCCCATGCAACAAGAAAAATATCATCCTTCCCCACTATAGCTAGGAGCTGTCCTCCAAATAAGCCCTTCAAGTGATAACCATCTAGATCGATGATAGGTCTACAGCCTTTGATGAAGCCCTTGCATACTGCAAGATAACAATATAACCTCCTAAAAATGGGCTGGCTACTTTTATCGGGCCTACTAACACATCATCATCATCATGCTCTCATGATTAGTTGTTATGATGATTTGACAGTATTCCTATAAGTGGGCATATTGCTCCCTATGGCTATCCTAAATAATCTCGAATGTTCGATTCTTGGCCTTGTAGCATTGTGCCTTTATTATAGAAACCTTCATATTCCTCCTAACTTGCTCTTGAAAATTCTTGATACTTTATTTTGTATCACTTCTAATCTCATCAAGATACTTTTTTGCTAAAAATCTAGATGTGACATTGTGATTCTTAAATTGTCGTCCATAGTTATGTACAGGTTAGAAGGTCTTTATTTGATAGGTTATCTTTCTCTGTACTGGAGAAGTATGAATCCTCCATCTACATGCAAACTTGCATATATCAGTAAGTTGATTGGCCTCGTTTTTCTTGTACACATAATCAAAACCCTTTTATATGCTATAAAGCCTTAGCACCTTTCTAAACTATGTAGCATTAGTAAAAGTCATTCCAATTAAAAGTTTGATAGTTCTTTTAATATCTATGGGTTTGTTGAATTTAGAATAATCAGAATCTCAAATCCCAGCATCTGAATCATTATCAGTGTCCAAGCTACGAAGATGGAAGCCACTACTAATCTTTGGTTTACTAACAGGAAGGTGCTCCTCTCCAAAAAAACTAGCAACCCCATGAAGAGGAGAATGATGTGCTCGTGATCTTAACTCCTCAACATCATCTTTATTTACATAGTTATCAAATAGATCGTCATCTGAATCACTTAGCTAACTAAGTAATTCATCACTATTGCTTTCATTACCAGCTATAGACTTTAAAGTGGTAGCTACAATCCTTTTCAATTTCTTATTAGCTTTAAATCTAAAACTACCAACCATTTTATTGCTAATCTCTTTATTCTAGTTTTTGGTGTTGATATATTTGCATCTTTCTTAGCAGGCATCTTTAACCCTATGACCGGGATATGCACTGTTGCTGCCTAGATCGTCATGGCTCGCAACTCCTACGTGACATCGGTTGGTGGCTCTCCCACCCGGCATCCTATGCGCGTGCCTGATCCTGCAAAGAAGGGAGACCCGGGTCGGGGATCCCGGCGGGGGCACTCTAATGGTCAAGTCAGTAGGTGATCAAGAAAATAGATCCTCTCGGTGGATCCCGAAGTGGTCTCCACTCTCAGAGATCTTGAAAAATGATGGAATGAGAGTTAGGATCGAGAATGAGGGCTTGAGGAGTGATGGCTGTCGCCGTTAGAACTCTCCTGGGAAGTTTTGGTGTATTCTGGTTACCTTGGAGCTTTGCTAATTACCTGCCCCTTCTCGCTTACCTTGGCCGGAGGCCTCTTTAGACTTTTTATAGAGGAGTGGCACCTCCAGTGAGGTGCAGAGTCCTGGCCTGGCGCTCCTTGGGCATTCCCCCTGCGAGCGAGGCATAGGAATGTTCTTTTTCTCTCCCCCTTTGGAGGAGGAGGATAGGATCCGTAGCTTCCATCAGGGGAAGTCTGCCATTGGCAGTGGTGGAGTGCGGAGAAGTGCGCATCCCTTTCATGGCGGGTACAAGTGACGTGCCACGGGACCTTACACCCCGATTTGACACTGCCTCTTACTGGCATCGTTCTACCATGTTTGGGGAGACCTGCCAGAGTACCGATCTGGTGGGAGATGCCATGGGGCCTGAGACCTCTGGTAAGACCTTCCTCTTTCGGGCGGTGTAGGCAGTAAGCCGAGGGGTGCGGCGTCCTGAGTAGAGTACCCCCCCTTAAGAAGTGCCGATAGTGGACTGAGTGGCCTGATGCTCCGATGGGATGCCTCTCCACGAGCGGCGTGCCCTGGTGAAATGCCATTCTTCAGAGGTTGCAGGCGGCAGCTTTGGTGAAACGCCATTCCTTAGGGGTTGCAGTCGGCGTGCCCTAGCGGAGTACCTCCCCACTGGGGATGCCAGTCCCCCCAGGCAGCACAAGGGCTCTGATGAGGACAACGACACCACTTGCTAACGTCACTATCCCCGCCGCTCTAGGGGTGCTTGAGAAGAAGTCCGTGTCCACTTGTGAAAAGTCCATACCTTTTCTAGGAAAGAGGTTGACTTTGACCAAGAAAATGACTTTGAGCATGGAAAAAGTGACCTCGGTCGAGGGCTCGACCTCGGGAGAGCTAACATCAACCAAGGGTCTTAAGAATGAGAGTACAACCTCGGTGAGGGCTCGACCCTACGGGGAAGCTAACCTCAGCCAGGGGCTCGAGGAACGAGAGCACGACCTCGACGAGGGCTCAACCCTGCAAGGGAGCTGACCTCAACCAGGGCTCGAAGAATGAGAGCGTGACCTCAACGAGGGCTTGACCCTGCGGGTGAGCTGATTTCAGCCTGTGGCTCAAAGAACGAGAGCACGACTTCGACGAGGGCTCGACCCTATAGAGGAGCTGACCTCGGCCAAGGGCTCGAAGAACGAGGGCACGACCTTGGCGAGGGCTCGACCTTGTGGGGGAGCTGACCTTAGCCAAGGACTCGAAGAATGAGAGCGCGACCTCGGCGGAGGCTCGACCCTGCGAGGGAGCTGACCTCGACCAGGGGCTCGAAGAATGAGAGCACAACCTCGGTGAGGGCTTGACCCTACGAGGGAGCTGACCTCGGCCAGGTGCTCGAAGAACGAGAGCGCGACCTTGGCGAGGGCTCGACCCTGCGGGGGAGCTGACCTCGGCCAGGGGCTTGATCCAGGCACCTCATCTAGCCAATGCATCTAGGTGGCACTTGCTACCAATGTGGGTGCCATCTAGATCCGAGGGCGGCTTCACGTCAGCGGTCATGCCATATCATGCACCATTTGGCTCCTTCATTGCCTGTCTACGAGGAAGGAATATCTACTGCATCGGCTTGGTATTCTACATATACATGCACTATGTTAGTACCTCAGATGGAAGCCAACATCCCTAATATATCAGCATCACATCTTAATTCTCTTAAATAATTTCTAAATTTATCTGGGCATGAGGTAATAAAAGTGAGTACAACTTGTATATCCTAATTATCCCATCATATTCTCTAACTCTATGATATTGAATCTATCTCTGTCATGGTTATCAAAATAATTTATACTGCCTTCACTAACATGGTAGCTTGGATGGTCCTTAAAAGATCCACTTATTGAATATGTACAGTAAAGAAATCAGAGTCCATCCCTATACAAGGAATACCTCATATAATATACTAAAAAATAATATTTAAGAAAGTAAAACATCAACCTATAAAGTATTGAACATTTTTACCATGCATTGTGTATTTTAAAATGTTAGAAACATTCACTATGTACTAGCATTTCAATGCTTCTATTGTACAATGAAAAGGGCATGGCATAATTATTTCAATGCTTTTGGTAAAATCCATTTATCATGGACCATATAAAAGGGACTACGATACATCCACACATAGGGACCATAAAAACTTTTCAACAAAACGAAAAAAATAAAAATAAAAATATAATACAAAATAAAACTCAACGGCCTTACCCCATTACACTACAAAATACTGAATGAACAATCCTAAAATTATGTTTAGGATCAATATCCTTTAGGTCAGCCATTTCCATAATAACTTTTCAATGAAACAGAAAAAATAGAATAAAAATCATAATATAAAACAAAACTCAACGCCCTATCCCATTACACTACAAAATACTGAATAAACAATCCTAAAATTATGGTATAGGACTAATATCTTTTAGGTCAGCCATTAATGAGATAAACATGAATACAAAATTTATCCTAATCAGGATTTTATAAAAAAAATGATGTTCGGACATGAGGTATTACCGGCAAAGGAGAAGAAGGGCTATCATGGAAAATGGATGGAAGGCTTTCAAGGGCCTACCATGCTCGTGCATGAAGGAAGAGATTTTTATCGTGAGTAGAGAGTGAGATGGGAGTCATCACCAAAATTTTACTAGAAAGAGATTTAAAATAAGTCGAAAGCATAAGGGATGTTACAGGAACAATCCTTGACATTCAAAGGGTTGCTATAAAAAAACCATTTCAAAATAATGATAGATATTTTCATCTTTTCGAAGGGCAATTGGCATTAGCGATTAAATGGATGGAAGGGCTATATTAAAAAAGTATAGTAACTTGAATGGTTTAATCAAGACGTTTTAAAATTGAGGGTGCAAGTAAAATTAAGGTAAAAGCAAGGGAATGTCCTTATAATTTTTAATTTATTGTTTAGCAATTACAGATATATTGACGGTGGATTAGGGTTGTATCTTTCTTGTGAAAGAAGGATTCAACTTTTTCTGCTCGAATTACCATTGTATATAATTGAGAAGGTATTTTGATGGGTTTTTTACTTGCTTTCCACCAATTGGTCTTAAAATTAAAATCTAGTACATGATTTTTATTCAGACCTCTTTGGTAAGACTTATTGCGCTTAGGGATAGATCTAAGCTGGTTTCAAATTGGCCTAATCTCCATATCTAGCTCTCATCATAGAAGACCACTGGTGATCCTAGGCTCTGCCTTCTCTGCATCCTTCGAGGTACTGTTCAGTCTTCTGGTAAGAAATCACGGCTAGAGTGATAGCATTGTCCCCCAAATAGCCTTGTCATCAGAGATCAGGACCACCAGCTCATGATCCTTGGATCTATCTTGAGATGTAGGCCATAGATTAATACATGGAGAGGCTGATAGATGATCATAAGGGACTATGTGAGACTATTGATAAGAGTTGACTAGTATGATGGCAGTAGAGACATACTGGTAGATCAGCCATCACTATGGTCATCAGATGATCCGCTTCAGGACAGATGGATCAATATAGTGACACCATGGTGAGGGAATACCACGAGAGGCATATGGAGGGTTTTGCATTGCTATGGACAGTCATGCCTATCTATTCTTGCTACGTATCTGATCATCCCATATATGGGCGATGATTGGTGCTGATGCACAGGTGTGCTGTCTATCATCTTGCCTGTCCATCCTGCCCAGACACCAGGGTTTAGAGATGATTCACTAATCCTCATGCCCTGTTATGACCTGATGGGCACTGTGCCCCTAGCAGTACCGTCCCAGAGACACATAGGTTGGGTTTTGAAGCTCCCAGTACACCATGAGTCTCCCTTTTCTTATAGAAGCTGATTTGGCGTCATCTTCCCACACGTGATTTTGACTGCCAAAGGCCTCCATCTCCCCTCTGCCGGTTCCCGAGATAGAGACAACTCGGGATCATGATCTCGGGATTCCTGTTCCTTTATCCACGGGCTGCCCAGGTTTAGAGGTTGGTGGGTTTTCACGAGTTTCTCTCCCAAGAGGATATTGGGAGAACCTTTCTTGGGTTCCTCACCCCTGGCACGGCACACCCTCATGCCACCTTTCTGGCCTATATGTTTACCATATCTGGCTTTCTAGAAACCAGATGAGATTTGGCTCAGTCACTGTCTCCGCCAGATTGATTATTGAGAGAGCTAGGGTCCATACCCATGAGTACCTTTCTTCTGTGATGTCGCTGGAGACCTGGGATTCCTGTCCCGCTCATCGAGCATCCTGTTGGGTTTTTATCTCCTAGGAACCCCCTCCTCCGAGCCACTTCACAGTCAGCTTTGATAAGAGTCTTCGTCGAGGACAAGGAGCAGCGACTTTCGTCATCCATGGTCCTCACCTGGGCTTCTTGATTGCTGGAGGTATCCACCTCCAGGATCCGTCGGTGCCGCTAGCAGAACTGTATACGGCATGAGCAGTATAGCTTATGCGCACCAGATCCTTCACCTGGACCACCTTATCATTGAGGATGATTCGGCTATGGTGATCTCCTCGATTCGCCAGACTCTGAGGTTCCCGTTCTCTCACCCTATCATTCGGGACATTGGTCTCCTCCTTCAGGGATGCATTTCTCTCACGATACGATATATCTTCAGGAAGGCCAATTCTGTTGTTGATTCGGTTGCAACGTATGTAGCCAACCACTCCGATTTTATTTTTGGCCATCTTGGCAAATGGCTCCTGTACAGTTACGCAACATTATACTTTCTGATTTTTGGATTGTATTCGTTCTCATTATATTTGAATAGAATACGCCGTTTTACCAAAAAAAAAAAAAACTTTTTTTATTTTTGGTACAAACAAGCCTAATCTTTACCGATAAGTTGGCAAATGTTAGCTTAACAAAATGTCACATAAATGGACAACTAATGGAACTATTAAATAATGAGCAATGCTAGGACAACTGACAGATTCATAAATGAAGGTGACAATTTTATATCATTCTCTTTTACTCTTGTTTTTTCCTTAGAGATTAAAAATAATGATGTTTCATACAATTAATTATTTATAGGGTATTCATGTCCTATGGAGGAACTTATTGCTGTGGTCAAGTAGGAACAAAATAGATGCACGATGAAAGTTTTTTTTTTCCCTAAAAAAATAGAGATTATAAAGAAGCTCTATCTTTATCCCATTATCGTATGCATGCTGTCTACATCTAAGCTAAAATCCAATTTTCCAAGCTTGCAAAATCAAGATATAGAGATTGGAATGAGGGCTGGGTTTATCTATCTGAATTAGGTTGTTTAGTTAAGAATTTTTTTTTTTTTTTTTGGTTCCCAGCCCCCCTTAGGCGAAAAAATGTTAAAAAAACTGTAAGGGAATTTATATTTGAAGTATGTTTATGTTATTTTACGACTGCAGATTAAGAGGTCACCGGTTCGAACCCGGTAGGGCCTTGTATACTCCACTTTTTTTTAAAAAAAATGTTACAAAACCATTCTATATAAATATTTCTATTTTTAAACTTACAAAACCATTTTTTTAAAAAAAATATCTAAGGCAACCATTCTTTTGAATTAAATTACCCGAATGGGCTAATCATCAATTTATATTCGGGTCTCACTTTAACCAATTAAAAGAAAGGGCTAAGCATCAACTTATATTAAAGTTCTCACTTAAACAAGGGGAAGAGAAAATTCGAATCACCGAGACTTCTTTTGGTAGTCCTTGGACTCCAGCTAAGCCCTTTCTCAAATTCAGAGTCCAACTGTGAACTTATTGGTGGAAATCAACTTTTCATTTATTCCTTAAATCTAACCACGAAACCTGTGTGAGATGCTGATTGAATCAGGAACTAGAATGATTGGAGTTGGGCGATTCTATAGAAGAGTCTTTTTTGGTTGAACTCCATGGTGCAATTATAGCATCCTATTCCCAACAAAAAATATTTGCAAGGACAACCAGCAAAGTGAGGCAACAATATTAATCGATGAAATGAAGATACTTGCTTTCCCTAGATAATAAACAACATGGACTAAGCCACCTTCGTTATTATAATCTACTAGATAACTTACTATTTTGGGCAATCCTCTTCAAGACTGCAAGCTAAGCTGCATAGGAGGCCAAACCTCTTCAATTGCTAGGCCAAAAACTTTGCCTAACCACACAGGACCATGCCGGAGTTTATCTTGCTAATGTCTCTCATTTTAAACAAACAATGCTAACATGCATCTACTCGAGTCCTGACACGTGTGCTGGCCTGCAGTACCTGTTGCCTGTGTCCAAGCCAGGTAGACCATCCACAGGATTCAAAGGCAAGGAACAACCACAAGGCTTCTGTGCAAGTTGGTGTGGCTCTACATCCACCTTTTTGGCATTCGGTTCAATCGTATTCTTCGCACCCTCGCCATATGTACTCTTTCCCTTGAACAGAAGTGCAGGTTGGGAACTAACAATGATGGACTTATTTCACTCTCTTCTTTGTGGTTCATTTCTCTTTGGTTGTTTACCACCTTCGTGTCTCACTTCCTCCCTGGGTAGCAACTTCAGTGCATCAGAATGCAACCTCTGCCTGCTCTGCTGATCACCAGTGGAGAAGTTTCTGAACTGTGCAATATAGCAATGCAAATCGAGAATGCCTGTAAAGTAGACAATTGTGCATGAAAATGGACTGAATAGAGTCCTCCTCCCTCATCAGGGCTAATAGACAAAGCAGAAACCTCATCTTTTCTTCCCTGTTAAAAGAAATCAACATAGTGAAAATTGTAATATATACTAAAATATGACTAATTTACCAAGAAATTAAATTTTCTTTGCGAAACTAAGAGCATTGTTCTGGTATTACAACATAAAAACAAATATTGTAATGCAAAGAGGATATTAAGTGATATATCGTGACTATAGTGCGTACGTGACATACTTGGTTTACAGAGTTCTAATATCTTTCACCCTCCAACTAATTATATAATGCCAGAAATCAAAACAAAAGGATAGAAAGATTCATCAGGTATATATTCCATGCATATTAAGGAAAAAAAAATTCTGATGATTTGAAGAAAAAAATCATTGTAATATATAAGGCAGCTTTGAGACAGTCTGAGATTGTAGTGGTAGATTTAGTTGACAGATCTTCAGTTCCCATATGATATTATCTGCCAAAATATGTAGAAATTCATGTCTAATCATTTGATCAGCCACCATCGGAGAGTAATTGATAGTAGGTACCCTTGGAGGCCACAGCATATTTTTTGACAAAATTGCTAATAAATCACATTCCAATTGATGTATCTACTTCCCTGATCACTATCATCGTATTTTTAACCGTTTGAAATCAATCTAGGTGAAACTTTTTGGGAGAAATTTTTTCTTACCAATAAAAGTGTTTTTTTTCTTAGACAATAGATTCCATATTGCAAAGTTAATGGAAACTTGATATATTTTCTGATGATCGACTCATATTACTGAAAGTCATCCATCATCTTTAACTTGCTTTCAGCCTTTGAGGACATAATTGTATGCATGCTTAAACCATTTATTTTATGAAATAAAAGAAAATTGCACATGGACGTACCTGAAAAAATAATGCAATGTGGGGTTGACTTCCCATGGTTAGACAATCAGCCACAACACCACTCGAATTGCCAAAAACAAAAATTGGACAGGCCATGTCCCAGCCACACAATCACAGCCTCCACCAGATCTCCATCTATCAAGTAATGATGAAGGGCCAAGTTTTTCAGTGGCTGCCAACCCATGTGTACCGCTGGAGTGACCACCTTCACATTTGCAGGATTCCAGTTGCTGGATATAGTTCCTCTTACTTGATCTATGGTTGAAACACTTGATAAGTTCTGGTGTTCTCTTGTGATGTTTGCATTCATTCCACATTCTTGGCACTTTCCTTTTTATTTGAGGGGATCTGAATTACAATAGCCGCAATTTCAAAGTGCGAATGCAAGTCTGCAGGTTCCCAGGGGTAAAAAGAAGAAGCATCATAGTCACACTCACTCAAAGCATGTCTAACAGAATATTGGCAATTTGCTGGCTCTGTTGAACGTTTTGGCTCTAAAGGACTGCCTATAACCAAGTCGCCAGCACTAATGACCAAAGGTTGAACAGAATCTGAAGAGCACTGAGATCTTTCTTCAACTGCAAACTCCTTGCCTGGGCAATGTCATATAAAATAAACTCTGTCACAATAGATTGATTGGAAGTGACTTTCCAAGTCGTTTCCAAGCACCAATAACTAGAAACTTGCATCTGGCCAATCATCGGAAATGACTGTCCCTTCTTGTTCTTTTTCCCTGACCCAAAGTTATTACCTCTCTTTTTACAGCTATAGAAGGTGTAGACCCAATTATTTGCACTATCCATTCTCCATGCCTTCGCAGAAAGAACATCTTCTGGGACTTCTGTTGAGAATTCAAAATATGGAATATCATGCTTATGATGCAATCTAAGAGTACCTTGTATGTGAGCTGGTGAAGAACTTGAAACCAACCCTTGGTCTCTTTTAATCACTCTTCCAATTGGCTGCAATTTCTCTGTTGCCTTTAGAAAATCATTTGATAAAAACTTGCAGTACATACTATTTCTCCTGATGCTAGCAGAATCAACCGTTCTGGCACCAATATCTTCTCTTTCCATAAGTGATGGATTTCGCTGAGATTTGGATTTCGTGATAGGATTTAACATCTTCTTGAGAGGGTTAAGCCAAGTTTTTGTGTTGACTTTGAATGGATCTCTTTCTAAGTGACAAGATGGATAAGATATTCCCACTTTCGCTGAAAATGACTTGGTCAAGGTGTCTACCATGTCCTGCTCATAAAGGACTTCACCAGCATTCTCAGCACCAGGCATTTGATTAAATTTTAAATTTGGCTTTTGAACAAATTTTCTCCCAAATAGCTCAAGACCTGCATTTTTAGAAGGGAATGCTGAACTTTTTTTTGTTGAGGTAAAACTTGGATATAAACTTTTGACTTTTGAGTGCTCTTCAGGTAACAAAGGCACACCAGTAGTTTCAATAGACCTTGTCCGAATTGAGAGGCTTGTGTCGGTAGGTGCTGATTTCAACTTTGCATTTAGAGAAGCACATGGTGATATCTTTTCCTGCTGACACTGACTAGCTTCATTCCAAAAAATATGAGACAAGGAATCAGTAATCTCAAAGGATATAAAACCTTTATCACTATGAGCGAGTTTTACCTTCCTTCTCCCCTCTCCTAGCTTTCTCATTCTTCTTATCTCTCTAGAGCTTTGATATACAGAACCCCTCTTTAGAACTTCATTATCTTTCAACCTAGGTCCCACAAGCCTAGAAGGCATGCTTTTGCAATGAGGACCAGGAGAGTTACTGCAGCTAAATTCACAGAAGTCACCATTCAAGTTTTTTAAGTAGTATTCCTTCCTCAAGGCTTTCCATTCTATACTTTCTTCTTCTTTCAGACTGTTGTCAAAAGAGGGATGAACAATTTTAAGCCTTGATGCTGCTTGGAAACACCAGCCCCATGCTTGCACCGAGCTGCAATGACCGTAAGCGAACAAGGTCATGTAAGGGGGACAGATCCACCCTGAATATATCAAGTCATAAGATTTAAATTTTATTTGTTTAATATTTTTGAAGCAATTTTCAAATTTGAACAATAATTACATGCATGATTGCTTTTGATCAACTAAGAGAATAGTAACAATCAATTTCTTCCTTGACAAATATTCAAAACATAAGCAGGAGCACTAAAAGTCAAGCATGTAAGAAATAGCCAGCATACGTTCTACTACCAAGCATATAGGAGAGGGATTATGTAAGTCATCAGAAAAAGACTTGAGTTGAAATTAAAAATAAGGGTAAATGTGTCCTCATCAAACTCCAGGACTGTGACCCAAAACAACAAACTTAGTACATAAAACCTGATACCTGATGTTTGACTTCAAAAATATAAACATGGCTTGATCAGTTGTAACCTGAAGGGAAAAAAGGCTTCAAAAATGGATTCTCTATTATTATGATGAGTAGTTATCACCGTATTACCCTAAAATATTGTACTCATAATAAACCATGAAGTTATGCAGAGACTGTGCAACAGGAAAGCTACTTTACATGCTGCCAATTAACACATGCATAAGCTCTAAAATTCTGATTTTTTTTAAAAAAAATTTATAGTGGCAGTTCTGACTGGAATATAATGCAGTGCAAGTGAAAAATGGCCTGGCCAATATGGTCTTTTTGTCCCATGCAAATACAGCTACTGGTTATTTCAGATTGAGCAGAAGCAAGCAAAATATCTTGCATTTCATTTGTTATTCATGTTATCCTTCAGCAAAAACATCACCCAGTTGTAACAAGATTTGGCAAACTTTCAAGGATTTTTTACAAAGCCTACTTGCTAGTGGGTCTAATATAAGACAATCCATGAGAGTCACCATCCATTGATAAAAGAGCAAAATTACATGCTGAAGAAGATGGAAGCCAGTGAATAATTATAATAATGGGAAAAACAAAAGCAAGCACTACGGATGGCTTTATTTGAATGGCCAGAGATAAAATGCAACTACTTGCCAAGAAAAGATTCTTTCAAATTTCAAAGCAAAATTACACT
The DNA here is from genome assembly GCA_021397845.1 of Areca catechu. Lineage (NCBI taxonomy): Eukaryota > Viridiplantae > Streptophyta > Magnoliopsida > Arecales > Arecaceae > Areca > Areca catechu. Next base: position 182,678,021 of record CM038052.1, read on the forward strand.
TCCAGGCAGCAAGCGAAGGAGCATAGAAATAAATGGTGCTAAAATGCAAAAGCAGAAGAAGAGACAGTGAAAAGCCCATGAAATACACGCAAAGGGATGTGCCAACAGTCTAACACGCTACCTAGTGGTCAGTGGGCTGCACATAGTATAAAATCTACACATTGCTCCTTAGTAACGCAAGTTAATTTATCTAAGTAAAACCAACTTAATTGAATACATAAGCTAAAATGAACATCAAAAATATAACCTGAACGTGTTCGCAGAGCAATGCTACCGTGACATATGAACACAAAAACAGTCACTATTATTTGCCAAGGCCATAGCTAGAACTTACTGGTGCTCTCTCCTCTGTATTCTGTAACAAGAGCACATCAAAGGTCAAAAAAATGATTTAGAATGGAATGCGAATCAAGTTCTTAAGTTGAAAATACTTTTTACTCCACACAGATGAACAAAAAATTACAAGCTTATCATGGCATCAGTTTCGATAGAATGGGTGTATGCAGCTCTACATACTACCCTACCTACAATTAACTAAGATCGATCATTGCTTCAGTATTCACATCTTATGCATGATATCTAGCCCTGATTTTTCTTCGCCACCAACAAACTAAGCTAACTAGCAGAAAGCGAAGAGAACTCACTGACAAATTCCATACAACTGAGAAGCAGAAGATAAATCCTTTATCCAAGCGAACTGATACCCAATTGCTAGGATTGAGAAACAGAAGGCAAAACAGATCTTCTCAAAACTTAAGGGGATAAATGGAGCTGATGGAATCAGTGCAGGAACGAAACCCAAATGGGAAGAAAACAAAACAACAGATCTAAAAAAGCCATCATTTTGCAGCATCCCCTTTTCAGTGAGAAAGTAGTTGAATGCCAGCCGAACATGGACATCGGGCCCGAAGCCTATCATACAGGCTGCATTCCAATCTAAGATGGCAATAATAATGATTAAATGGCCCCCAAGTCCCCACTCCACACAGAACTACAAAAAGACGGGGTGAAAATAAGGACATAAAAGAGTCACCTTTCGTTTTCGTGATGACGAAAGGTGCATTTGCATCATAGAAATAGAAATCGAAGGCGATGGTTAAAAAAAAATCCTAACTTTTGTTGCGTGAAATCCACCGAAACCCATGCGAAGCAAGCAAGCCAGGAGCAAAGAGGGGCTACCTTGCTCGCGACGAAGAGGGAGGACAGGGACGGACGGGGCTTGAGACAGCGCGAGAGGTCACGCATGGTTTTTGGTTTTGCCCACTCGACGAGAAGAGAAGCCGGGGGAAGTTCAGCATCATGATGTCTGGGCGTCATCGGGATTCGGAAGTCTCTCGTGTTTATTATTATTATTATTTTCTGACGCCAAGTTTTGGAAGGATAAATAATAAATCGACATCAATCAATCTCTCTACAAACCAAGGACACTCATTAAAAGTCGAGGATTGGGCCAGTGCGGTGTGCTAGTTTTTCTTTTAATTTAAATTATTAAATAGGAGATCCCAAATTTACTATTAAAAAAAAATTGTGCAGCGCCAGCGGGTATGCTATCAACCTATTTACAATCATCCTATGAAAATTGAAACGTTAAGAGCTTGTATTTAATGGATTTAGAGCTGATGTTAGGGCAGAGGCCATCAAAGCAAAAGAGTGGGAAAAGGGAGAAGAGGCCCGAAGTGGTAAATGAACCATATAAATGAAAGTAAATCATCGGTGGTTTTCTCCACGTCATCAATACGTTCATTTTACCTGTCAATTATTGAATGAATTGTCCCCAAAAAAAAATAAATAACGGATCTGATTTAAATAATAATTTTTTCTCAAAAAGAATATGAAATTAAGGAAATGCCACGAGCATCATATTTGAGAGACCTGGGAATGGACAGAGAAAAAAAAAAAAGGGTGGGTCACTCACAGATTTGCAACGGGCGACGCGCCCCTCTTTTCGGTTCCGTGGGTGAAACGGCGGCTCCCGCATCAATTTTGCCGGGGGCTTGGTGGGGAAAATATACGGAAATGCCACTGCATTAGTATAAACTGTAAATCAACCGGCCAGATGGGATTAGCAGCTAGAACAATAAACGGGTAATGGATAAAACGACATTGAGCTGATTTAAGTTAGGATCAAAATTTATAGGAACCATATGTGTAGTCGATTAACCCAAAGATCGATCCATTACAAATTAAATACTACTGAAAGCAAATGCAAAGAACAAAAGATAAATGGTAGAACATCTAAATTAAGTTTAGAACGACGCCTAATTTTCGGTAAGAGCTTTTTGAAGTTTGACCCATCCAAAAAAAAATGGATATATAAAAATTATAAAGATAACATCAAAATTGTGTTGATAAATTACAAGAGCAAACAAAGCCAATAAAGAGATAGATGCAAGTATGCACATATGTTAATTGAAATTTGAATCACAAGGGAGGAGTGACCAAAGAATTCCATTCTAGATAAAATAAGCACACAATAAGTAACATAGAAAAATTATTTTCTTCCATATAGAAAATTAAATTTGAAGATATTTGATCATAATGATGATTATTAGATATTATAATAAATATCAAGACAAATAAATATTTTTTTCTTGTAAAAGGATGTATACCCTCTAACAATACCTCTAAATTGACATCGTTAATACGTCGAGCAGCTCGTGCATCTTGATTTATTAATTTCAAAGAGCAGAGAGAAAGGTAAGTGTCTGATGGAGCTGGTACGCAATGGCGACTCATCGTTCCTAAACTACATGCAAGCCTAATGGCCGAGCCAGCCAAGAACTATGCCCCATGGAAGCTACCATGTCACTCTTCCAAGGTCTGACAAATGGCATACACTCTGGCCGGAATCTAACTGTTGAAAACGGACATGGGTTTAGTTGCCGCTAGAATCTCTTGTCGGCCAATGTCAGACCTCCTCTGAGATGAGTTTGGGAAGATTGACGAGGCAGGGTTGCTTGAAGGCCTGGCCGTTTAAACTCTTTGAAAGTAATATCGAATCAAATCTTTTACTAGAGATTCTCCGATGAAGAACTTTCCGTTATTCAAGTTAATCAATTCTAGAGAACAGTAAAAGAAGGGACAATCAGCGAAGATTGTTGTGAAAATAAATAATAAGGAAAAAAAAAAGGCTGCCTAAAAATCCCTCGTTTTCCTTATAAAAGAGAAGATCTCCCACTTTTAAAAGAGAAGATCGGTGATCATACTCAAGATAGGCAATTAAAACATAGGCTAACCGCTCAACAAACGGTTCATAACCCTATGATAATGAATATCCACATTATATGACGATTATAACCGTTTTGATCGTACAACCCTGTCTAAGTAGGCAGGACTAATACTGAGATGGTGACAAGGTAGAGAAAATTACTGAATAGATGAAACATGCCGTGGAAACAAGATGTTGAATAATAGCATGGAATGGTGAGATCATCTAATGGAAATATTTAATTAAAGGATCAACAAACTAAGCTGCGAGTAGATGCTAAAAGATGTGCTTGGTCCGATCGTAATTATTCATTAAATGGTTTTATATATAATATAATCTTGCCATTCACAGTAGACACAGCCATTCTTCCTTGCTGTGGCTGGGTCAACTGCTCAAAATGAAATTATTCCCATCAACAGTTGCTGGTGGTTTTGATGTAATATCCTGGCAGACTCTGTTTACACCCCGGACAACCTAAGATAGAGGCAATCCTGCCTAGCCATTCTCAATCGCAATCTTATTGCTAGGCCAACCACAACTGCATTTTAGAATGCCGTGCCAGAGCGATGGGTATTCCATGGTCACATCCGATCAACAAGCCTTTCATCGCTGTCTGTTTAATTTTGAACTTACATGACTGGAGAGGACTTTAAAAGTGCGCAAATCTGTTTGTAGGAATGTTAAATATAGTCTCATCAACTTTTCTCATACCCCTCTTTTAGTATTTAAGCGATCGAATTGAACTAATATTGCTACCTAAGCCGAAGACGACCACAAATGCTACGACATTGAATGTAAAACTAAGTTATATATACATTGTTATCTTCACGTATTCGGACTACCATGGTAGGTGGTAAGATGTTCTTGTACCAAAGATGGTCTGGAAGCATCCAGGAAACAAACAATGAAGCTACAAATTACATGTGCCGCATCTAGTATGATTAGTTTGTCTGAAAACATTGAGGTCAATACACAACAAAAACATTTATAGATAGTCTGAAAATTCATCAAAGAAAAAACCACCAAGCTAGAGACTATCGGTAAATTACATGGCAATGCATGAATTGTATAAATGATGTTGTTCCCACACAGAAAGTACACACGGAGAAATTGCCTAATGCGCGTCTGTAATTAACGGATTTCATTTGTTACATATGTAATTAATGGATTTCATTTTTTGCAGGCCCTTAACTAATTGCATTCATCTACAAGAAAATCTTGCAAAAATTTCCGATTAAGATATGGATGTGCTATTTCCATCAGTGGGCACAAGCAAAACCTCAAAAAGAAAAACATTCAAGGGCAATACAGCCAGCCATACATGCTATGTGCTGGATGAACTCATTACAAACGAATCACATCTAAAAACTAAAAATATCATCAGAATTGGACAGATGAACCCTAGCACCATAATGACCGGCGAAAAGCAAATTTTAGACAACCATTCTTATACATTAACGACTTTTAACCAGCAAAAAGGTATTTCCCTAATTAGCGAATATCCAATTTCCTGAAAATAGAAATTGAAAAGAAAGGTCAATTTTTTTTTACAAATCATTCAAAACTGTCTACTTTCTGAAGCCTAACAATTAATAGAAAATTGTTTTGGGACCTGATCATCTTTATTCTCCTTGAATCTTTTATGTGGACTGTTATGATAATCCGGACCGGAGATTTAATTACCGGACCGGAAATTTGATTAATTTATCTAGACCGGTCGACTTAGCAACAAGAGGATCGATCCGACATGAGAACGGATCGGCACAGCATTTCAATCGATGACAACATACGACATGTAGTCGGCCATCAATATACTTCAAAGCAACTGGCTGACCTGCAGCCGGCTAATCCACTTCGACTTAAGGCCTGCCAGCTTTAAACCCATCAAGAATGAACTTGGTTGTTGTAACCAACCAATCATATAGCTGATAACCATGGCACCAATAAATATCAAGATGAGTAATCACCAACAGTAATCACAATTAGCTGAAGAAAAGTTATTTTAATTTACTTTCCTAACAGTAATCAATTACAAGAAAGCATTAATCACTTTCAGTTGGATCAATGTCTATAAAAAGATGTAAGAGGAAATCTTTGAGATAAGCAAGTCTAAGGCTACCTTAAGCCAAATCAATTTGATTACTTCTTTTTCTATCTATTTCCTTTTTGAACTCTCAATTCTGTTGCCCGAACTCTACTGACTTAGACATCGGAATATCCCCTATCGAAGAAATTTCGGTCAGGAATTTGTTTTGCAGAAATTCAAGAAGACAAACCGGCGATCCAGGCATTCTGTCCGATCCGTAAAGATCAACATCAACATGGGCCATCACCACTAATAAATACAAGCATGAAGTTTGTTTTACTTGTAACATTTGCTCGGTCTGCCATCAACCTGCAAAAGGTTGCAGAACTCCTGGAAAGATGGATGGTCAGACCAATTTCTTTATCTCCAAAATGATCTCTCTCTCTCTCTCTCTCTCTCTCTCTCTCTCTCTCTCTCTCTCTCTCTCTCTCTACCATGTACCACCCCCTCCTTTTGAATAACAAATTTGTGACAACCACTACTTTTATAAACAAATTTCAGCATAACTACCGATATTCAACGTCAGCATGAAGTATTTCCCAACATTATAATAAAGAACTCTAAAAAAAGGTAATATAAACAATGAAGTGGGCATTCAAATAAGTCATGTTTTCCGTGGTTTTCCCATGTTACAACTTCTATACCAATTCAATCAATCCAGAATAGATCGGTTAAACATTCCATTAGGGAGCCTGGCCTCAATTCTTCCGTGTGGTAAACTTCCATACCAATTCAATCAATCCAGAATAGATCGGTTAAACATTCCATTAGGGAGCCTGGCCTTGACTCTTCTGAGTGGTAGTCATTCTAGTTTGGCTCTTGGAATCACAAAATCCATGCACTTCACGCGAGACAAATAATTGAACCTGTAATACTACCCTATATTTCAAACTGCACACATTTTCAGATTCTGCAACCAGATCAAATTTCTCTCATTAATATATGCCCAAATTAATTACTTCAACAATCCTTGTACCTTAATTTTGCATTAGATTAAACCTCTTGGCAGAATGCAATAACAAACTTCCGGATTGACTTCTTGATTTTTACCCGGACAAAAGGAGAACCTATATTACGTGTCAAAACTAAGATCAGGTTTGTTCAATTTCTGGATGATGTTTGCAAATGAAATTCAACTAACAAAAGATCTTTCCATTGTTTTCCTCTGGGAGGATGAAAAGGATATAACAGCAGCAAATTCTACTTTTCTGCACCTAACATGTTATATTTGAAGATACCATATATAAACATAAAGAAAATAAGATAAGTAAGTTAAGAAAGAAGTGTTACTAACCAGTCTGCTGTCATTCCATCCTCGCTAGTAATTGCTCTGAGAACAACGACATGAGAATGTGTTCTCTGGTCACCTTGAACCCCAACTGATTGAACTGGCAAAAACACAGCGAAAGCTTGCCAGATGGAATCATAAAGACCAGCATCTTTTATTGACTGAGTGAAGATTTCATCGACCTGGGAACAAATGAAAATACAGATGACATGATACCAAAATAATAAAAATGTTATACTAACAAAAAATAATTAAGCAAATAAAAAAAGAAAACCTGGCGTAGAATCTCCAAGGCATTTCCTTCTGTAACATCACCCAAGACCCGAACAGCAAGGCCAGGCCCAGGGAACGGGTGTCTCTTCAAAAATGATTCAGGAACATTCAGAATACTCCCCAGTTTTCGTACCTTCAAGCAAAAGTGAGACCAGTTAGACTTGGAAGTGTAGAACAATCAAGAACAGAATGTTTTGAAGAGGCTATAGTACACAATTTGTTCTTCTGTTGCTCAAGTTACTGCATGTTCTTTGGAAGGGAAATTCAACAAAAAAAGAAAAGAAAAGAAAAGAAAAGAAGCTAGCATAATGTACTCAGAAGCTAAACCTCATCTTTAAAAAGGAGTTTAAGTGGTTCGATGAGCCTTAGCTTCATATACTTTGGAAGTCCTCCAACATTATGATGACTCTTGATTGTGTGGGAGTGAGTTCTTCCACTTCCAGAAGGAGGGCATGACTCAATCACATCAGGATAAAGAGTTCCCTGGACCAAAAAAGCTGGTTTCTCTCCCAACTTTTTTTCCAACTTGTTGGCGTGGAGTCCTTGGGTCGGCCGGTCAGAGCCGCTGCATCGCAGGACCGCTTCCTGGTTCACCTGCAAAACTGGTCCCTTACCGGAGTTGTCCCGGTGGAGGACACTCTGATTCCAGCCACGGAAAAGATGTCGATAGTAGAAGAGAAAAAAAGTTCTTGGAGATTGAAAGTGTATGTGTACGAGATTATTCACGCGTACCTCTCGAGCCATCCTTCTTACCCATATTTAAAAGATGGTCTCCGGTCTGTGGCCCGCTCTTTTCCCGGAGATCATAGGGAACCAATCTCTCCCATGATTGGCGATCGTGGGTTATCAATGAGCGGTTCGGCCAGATCGGAGACGTGGCTGCAGGAATTGCGCGCCATAATCATGGCATGATGAGTGTCGATTGTAACCGTTGGTTACAGTTTTCTTTTTGGAACAGATTGTGGTTCAAGCTTCGGGTTTCCTCTTGCGTGGACCGAAGGCTTGGTATTTCCCCGAGGCGGAGATCATGTCTACGGCGGGGACCAAAGTTCATGTCTTCGGAAGTCGATGAGTAGTTCAGACTTCGGCCGGGATCGAAGGTGCTACCCGAAAGACTAGCCTTCGGATGTTGTAGTTCGGTGTGAAGCCTTGAGTTGCTTGTGGTTGGCCTTCGCTTAGTCCGAAGTCCGTAGTCCGGAGAACCGGGACTTCGATAAATCGAACCGGAGCCTGATTCATAGCTGAACCAGAATATTTCAACACAACTCTTGAGCAAAATCATCAAAAACAGATATGAACTCCCTTCTAATGATTTTTCTTTTACACTCCGGGTCTTTAACACCTCTAAGCTTACTAAGAAATTGATCCGATGCGTCCATGCAAGTAACTGGCAAATGCAAGTCGCTCGTGAAGGTTGACATCACTTGCTCTCTCTCTTTATACCTATAGAATAGAGAAAAGATATCAGCATTCACAAATTACAAGATGCTAAAATTAAAATTTAAATCATTTTTACCACACATAAAATGAAATCCAACCTCAATAATCCATTGTCAACAAAAACACAGTGCAGCCTATCTCCAACCGCCTTTTGAACAAGAGTAGCTGCAACAATGGAGTCTACCCCACCAGACAATGCACAAACGACATGTTCATCAGGTCCTACCATTCGTTTGATGACTTTTATTTCTTCTTCAAGTACATCTTGTATCTTCCAATCAGCAATCATCCCACAAACATCAAAAAGAAAATGCTGCAATGTTTCCATTCCTTGAGGTGAATGCGTCACCTACACCAAAGTTTTTTTTTTTTTTAACAACATAATTAAATAAAAATGAAAGTGAGGCGCACTAGAAGCACCCTATAAATGAACGGTACTAAATCATTCAAATTTCCTATTAACAGTCTGACTCCACTTAAAAAGAACGAAAACAAAATACTAAAATGCAATAAATTAATTTAGTAGCTAGTAAGTGGCAAGACCTATGAACAAGCTTCGAATCTTTGCTGCACATACGTTGCAAGAGCAATGTATAGCGTCATCATGATAAAGACCAAAGGAGTGCTACTTTTAGAAACAAACTCATAGGAAACATCAAAATTTCTTGTTCGTGGTGCTCACGATAAACAAGAAACAAAGGCAGAACTCTACAGCTATTTATCTTATTAACAAAATCCACCGCACACGATAAACCGTAAGAAAATAATGGACAAAAACTCATTTCTTTCCTAGAAACAAGGCAAGTTGATATTTGCCCCCCCTAAAATAAATCCATCTACCTGACATATAATCAAAGAATCAAATTGATATTCTTGGAATTGAACTAGCAATGGTATTAGTTTCTAAGATTACCTCCGGATGGTATTGGAGCCCAAAAAACCTTCTGGAGTGGTTCTCAATCGCCGCCACCGATCCCTGCAAACTTCTCGCAACCACCGTGAATCCCTCGGGCAACTTCACCACTTCGTCACCATGGCTCATCCACACCGTCTGAGTCCCGCAGACGGCCTCCGGACGATAAATCCCGAACTCTTTCTCCACCGAGATCTCCATCTTCCCATATTCTTGCTTCTCTCCGACGGCAACCTGTCCCCCGAGCTTCTGGACGATCAGCTGAATACCGTAGCAGATCCCGAGCATGTACACGCCGTTCTCCTCGGCGTACCGGAGGAAGCCGTCGGGGAAGGAGGGGGCCCCGTCGACGTGGACGGAGTGGGGCCCGCCGGAGAGGATGACTACGCGGGGATTCAGCTCGGCGATGGAGGAGAGCGAGGAGGTGCCGGAGATGCAGAGGGAGAAGACGGAGAGCTGCCGGATCCGGCGGGCAATGAGGTGGGTGTACTGGGAGCCGTAGTCCAGGATGAGAACCAGGTTCCCTCCGCCACCGCCGCCGGCAGAGGCCTTCGCCAGGGCTACGGGCTCCATCTCCTCCAGCGGCTGTTGAGGGTTAGGGTTTTGGGTGGGGGCAAGTGTCAGAGGCGGCTGGGATTCTTGCTACTTGATTTGGCGGGAATTCTCTGTCGATTGGTCTAATGAATAAGAAATTATTTGGTAGAACGAGCCTACCGTAAGTAAACTCTTTTTGCACCCAATCGCAGGTGAGATGTCAAGTTACATGCTAATTTAAATTAATATTTAATTTGTCATGTCATGTGTCACGGTGAATCTTTAGATTCATTCTATTTAATAATTTTTTTTCCTATTGGACTGTTTAATGGTTGTCTCTGAGCCGTCCGATTGATAAGCTTTGTCGTCGACCATGTCTTCGTCTAACGAACCCGAAGAATGGTCGCATAAATATCTTATGCGGAATAAACGTCTCGTGTTTCCCATCCGATGTCTTCCTCAAACAACATATATGCATCAATGGTGTAGATTTCTCGATGAGCCTGTAGGCGGATTCTCCAGATATTTCGAATCTCTCTACTTCGCTGCAAACCCTGGGGAATTTTTCCTTCTTTCTGGAGGCCGGGGCTGGAGTCGATCTAAGTCCCGTTGAGAGTTAGGGTTTTGTCTAGTCAAAATGCGGGGGCTTCTATAGATTTAGTTATTTGTTTTTACTTTTTGTTCTGAAATTAATGCATTGCAAGAAGGTTCTGTGGTTTGCTGTGATGAATCCTAAAATGGAAGATGGATGATTGGGGGTTGAGATCTCCCATGTGATGCCTCTCCAAAACTGCAAAGGATTTCTGAGCTAAAAACCTTTGGATCTCGAGAGCTCTATGCGACTGTATGTTTCTCCCGATGTGCCTGTCGGCATCGCCCTCTTTGATTATTTTGCTGATGTGGTATTTTACGAATGGATATTTTTGATTATTTTTTTTTAATATAACGGATCACTCCAGAAATTATTCTGGTATAACAATATCAAAGAAAATTAGAATGACGAGAGCACTTCAGTTAATTGAGATCAAGAAATATCATCTGAACGAGGCACTATATAAGAAATAAATCCGGAACAATCCTACAAGAAAATTCTGATATTCCGGAATCTGAGTAGAACAACAAGCACTATGAATTTAGAAAATAACCATCAAAGAATCTTTTCTAATTATTTTTACTTGCTGGTTTTGAACGTATAGAGCTATTTGAAAATTTTATTTATTATTATTATTATTATTATATACTTATTTGATTTCTAATTTTTACTGAATCAAATACAGTATTTAACTTTCTTGAGAGCAAATTCACCCCTGTTACGTTCTTTTGGCGGAGCATTACCATTGATTTTATTATTTTTAATTTGATTTTATTACTTTTATTTTCACGAGTTCTTTTCCTTTCGTATTAGGCCTTCTTATGGCTGACCACATGCAAAATTTTCAAAGTTATGTTTTAAATCCCTGTATGTTTATTCACGGTGCTACCACCAATGACCTCATATGACCTTAAATATGAGTTATGTCCTCTCCCACCCAAGCAAAAGAGTGGGGGAAAAGCACTACCATTTAGTTCTTCTCATCAACCTTTGATATAAATATCTCAATATCTCACATATTTCATAGCCATCAATTAGCATTCTGCCCTCTCTTGTTTGAGGGATATCGCAGATTTCATTAACACGATAGCATGCAACAAAAGTGCCTGTATAATTGTATAAAAAAATTGTGTAAAAATTTAACTTGAACACGTTTGAAGAGAAGATTGCAAACCATTTATCAGGAAGGGCAAAATAATTTCCTCCACTTGGTGCAACAGTTTTCAATGGATGTGTCATCTGCCATTTGAGTAAAAAAAATAAATCCAACACATTTCTAATGAAATGTTACATTGAACATTTTGCATTCATATCTTTTCCACTCATCATACTCTTTTAAGATAAAATACAAATAAAGACTTCCGACTTGAAGCACGAGTATGTAAACTGGCATTGCTGAAGACAAGCATACCCCGCTGGAGAGAAATCCATAACAAAGGTTGCTTTTCAACTCTTGAATTTCTGCTTGATTATCTCAAGTCCTTCTCTGCAATCTTCAACAGTGCTCCTTGCCCTATGGCCAACACTCGAGCTTAATCCCGAAGCGTTTTCACAAAGCTTATTGATTGATTTTCTTCCCTTTGAAATGACAGTACCATGGATCTCTTGGACATGCTTGGAAGCATTTGATACTGACTGCTTCAAAGCCCCAATTAAAGACAGTATCTTTTGAATAGAATTTTCTATCACAACGTTAGACCTTAATTTCAATTCAGCAGCCATTGCCTTCAGTTTCTCCGCAATCTTTTCAGCTCTGGCAATCATTCCTTCCATAGAAGGCAGTTTCGAAGCTCTAAGCCTTGTGAGTCCAGTGGAAGCATCATCCTGAATATCTTCATCTACAATGACTTCGATGCCATACTTCTCCCACCGTTGTCTGGCCTCCTCTAGAGCTCTGGCCTGTTTCCTTGCTCTTTTAGCTTCCTCCTCTGCCCAGCACCTAGATTGTGAAACTTGCTGGTGTTAATTTTGCTCAATGAATATAAATGAAACCATTACTCTGAGAATACTTTAGTTAAAATGTGATTGTGAACATGGAACGTCAACATCTTCCACAAATTTACAAATAGTGCGTTAGAATAAACTGTGAAGTATCACATTTGAGGAATCAGAGGAATGGTGGTCTGGGGGAGATGCAGTGAGAGAGATAGAGATGATAATGGACTTCATACTAGGAGGATCTCTACAGGATGGTGTAACAGACATATATTTGAATCATTAGAGAAAAACTAAGCAGGTGAAATATCTTAAGGAACAACAAAGGGAATTAAAAGAAAATGCTACGGTTTTTTTTTTTTAATTAAAGCAGACTTATTGATAAAGCACCATAAGATCATGAACAGAATATCTTATCATTAACCAAAAATTTAAATGCCAGTAGTCCTTTAGTAATGTAAGCATTGACATTTTTACCTGGCCATGGACAAAGCCTTCCTCTCAACTTCCAGCTCATATTCTAACCGGGCAATGACCTGGTTCTCTCTTTCTGCTTCCTTCCTAAGTTTGTTAATCTTGTCCTTCTCAAAAGATATCTCTATCTTGTCATTCATCAGGCTCAGCAACTGCTCCTCCACCTCATGCCTTATCCTTGAAAGGGCTTCCATCTCTGCTTCAACAGCTGCCCGCCCACACAAAAGGGCATTGTTTTTTTCCTCTCTTTCAGCTCTTAGTTTTTCCAATTCCAGCCTTGCTTCTTCAGCCAATTTTCCTAGAGCATTTATCTTTTCCCTTTCAATGGCAAGATCTTTCTCATGGCTTGCATTAAGGTCTTGCTTAACTTGATCTACTACAGTAGTATTTGCATTCACCACTGTTTCAGCCAATGATTCTGCTTCAATGCGTGCTAGTTCATCACTGACAGCCTCAGCAGCATCACCACTTGCAAGAGCAATAGCCGCTTGAGCTTTTGTGACTGGTTTATTGGGTTGAAATAGTCTGGTAAACCCTGAACATGACAAAGTAACTGTATGACTATTCACATGTTTCAGACCAATTTAAATAGACAAGGGACTATAGATGTGAAATGATACCAAAAGCAAGAGCAGTGATGCTCTGGTCTCCAGCAGACAAGTCCGAAACCAAAGCAGGCCAAGCATCCGGGCTTATTTTATTGATGTCTATAAAGCCAGAGCACTGGTACAGGTCCTGCTTAAAATGATAATATCATAACGTTGGTAATCAACAAAATATTTTCAAATGGTACCATAAAAAATGTTGAGTCAATCTAAAATGTTCCCTTATTACATTTCTGTCAACTTGTGGAAGAATTCCCTCCAAAGTCATCTTCCAGCTCACAAGATCTTGGCGTGATAGGGTGCTGCAGTGCAAATAGCTTGATAGGATAAGTCTAATTTTCTCTTTCCAGAAACAATAGAAGTGAAAGCATGTGGTTCACCTTTCTGGTGAAAAGAGGACAGAATCCTGAGATGAGAGCTTGCTTGAGATAAGTCCAGCTTCTGCCAAGCCTATAGGGTGAAATGTGATACTATAAATGTGATGCACCAGTGAATACAGAACAAGTTAAAGAAAAGACAATTCCATGTAATAATCTAAGTCAAAGGCATTTCATACTAATTTCAGTTCTTACCTTGAATGCTTGAAAAATCAGGGTCTTCAGGAGTGACATCATCAAATGCAAGTTCAGTCACGTTCTCTATAAACATTGCAGGATAAACTTTTGAACAAGTGTACCTGTGCAGGATTTTAAATGTTAACAATTTGAACCATGGAGCAAGGACTGCTGCTCATCCCAAGAAATTATGTCCAACAAGTACTTGAAATTTTACAGTGATATTAGAAGAAAAGAAGACACCTTGAAACTGAACTGCTTGCAGCTACCAACCATCGAGCATACTCGCGACGAGTACACAAGTCACCAGATTGAACATCATCCTCAATAACCTATAAGACATTGGGTAAGATGAAAATTACTATTCAAAAATTACCAAGTTAAATATATAAGAATGGATAAATCTTTCAACATAGAGTTATACTAGAAATTTAAAATTCAGATAGAATTTTAGAGGCATGAACAAGAAGACAGAAAAAAAAAAGATAAACTGCCTGCATCTTTAAGCTCTCCCTAATATAACCTTACAAAGTACATACAACTGATGTTGTGAATGGTCAAAAGGGAATAGCTCCTATCCAAAGACCCTATGTGTAACAAAAGAACCCATCTGGCCCTGGTGACTCAGAATACAATATTGCAGATGTGACCCATCCTGAATGACAAGTACTGCCTTGGCTTGTGCATATTTTAATATAGTAATATGCTTCTGTCACAAAATGTGCTCCCTACAAGTGATGGTTATTAAAAACTATGTGCTAATTGTACTTTTATGAACACAAAATAGCTATTATAAGGAAATTTATGAGCTAGTTGATGGGAATCAAAAAATTTACACCTATTTTAGAAAGAAATGTCATGTGCTTTCAAAACCTTAATCCTAATTCTATTTTAGAAGGAGGGTTTATTTAGAATTTTTTATATTTCATTATTACTTTTATTAGGACTTTTACTTTTATTAGAACTCAGTAATTTGACTTTCCTTAAATTATGGTTTGTTACTCTATTTAAAAGCTCCAATTATATGGAGAAAGAAAGACTTTAATGATTGAATTGAATCTCCGAGTTATTTGATTTTTTTTCTTGAATTTACTTTTCTTTTTGTTTCATTTGTGATCCCCATCATTAGTTGATACACTAACAAAAGGTCTACTAGCAAAAAAATGAAAAAGGTGGTCAAGTGAAAGTTTTCTAAAATCACTGTCAAACAATGTAGAAGCACCTTTAGAACTTGCAGGGCTCTCAATGCTTGCTCTTGAACTTGATCAACTACTGGAGGAACTACGACTTTTCCAGGAGGCACTTCAAAAGCTGCAGAGACAAGCAAGAGCAGATACATCAACAAAGTAGAAGGTTTTCTCATGCACTAGCAACTAACAAATGACCTGCTTCTATGAAGTGACTGCCTATTTTGGATAATATTTCATCTGGATCCACCAATACTGAAGCCAGAAGTGCTACAAAGGGCACACTCTATTGTTCAGAGGTTAACCAATGGATTCAGCTGGAAGCTTCTGGATTTCAGTTCGACAATTGTGATTCAGACTGTTCATGATGAATCCATGCCAATTACATCATACACTACCAAAAACAAAGAGTAAATACCAGCAGGGAGCTGCAGCATCCAGTCATTCTCAATATCTGGTTCCTGTAAAACCAGGGGCTGCAGTCTCCACTAAATCTTCAGAACTAATCATGGAACTTGAATGGAGACTGGCTCTTGATTCATGAGACTCAAATTCAGGAACAAATTGTAAACATGAGCTTCTGATACTAGGAAAATCCAAAGGAACCTGGAAACTTGAGCATCCGACACTGGGAAAATCCAAAGGAACCTGGAAATCTGGAAATTTATTGTTTTGGGATAGTCAATTTTTGTGACCTTTTGAATCAGCGTTGAAGAAAGGTAAGTTTGTAACAAAACAAGTGTATGCAAATTCTCATCACATCATTTAGCCAGGTAGACTTTAAAAAATTGATGGTTCAATGTGAATACTTGAAACCAGAAGGACCACAGAAAGACTGCCACCATAGGCAGATATTTTTGTAGAATTTGGTTAGAGTCAGCGGTAAAAAAATGTGTACAACATTTGATGCCAGATGGAGATCTTGTCATGATGCTGTGTATAGATTCAATATTACCATGATTCCATGACTTTTAATAATGTCCCTGGATCAGTGGTAGCACCAAGTCTATATAGCTCATGAGCAGCAACCCTACAGGGGGGAATGGTCCATGTCCATACCTCTCTCATGCTCTGAATTACAATCTTTCATCTCGTCTTCCTTTTCTGATAATACAGCATAAGAGCCATTTCCCACCGGATCAACTTGTGTGCTCTGATCATCAGAAGACAGTAACACCTCCTGTTCAGTTGTTAGAGGTTTCATCTGCTGTTTGACTCCTGTTTCCACCAACATTTAGGATTATTAAAGGATTCAATGGTAATTCATCTCCTAATAGTCAAGAATATCATTGTGAGAGAAAGGAAAAAAATTGTAACTCAAGAATGACCCAAATCCAGGTGAATAATATTCAAATTCAATAGCACAGACAGAGTTCAACTAAAAACATTTGGTGTCGCATATAATTTATTAGCCATGGTACTTGCCAGTTCCACTTTTCAAATATAATGACGTGAATGTAACTCCAGAAGCTAAAAAGATTCCAACCAGTCCAGCTTTCAGAATCCCTGCAAGTAAACTACTATAGAAGTGTCATTAGTATTCCAAAAACCTAAAGAATGTGGAAACATGGTAGTGCGAATATATAATACGAGGAAATATTGTTTTCTACATTACAAATCTCTTTTTATTGCAAGATTAAAAATTAAAGAGGGACATAATTAAGCTTTTGATGATCTCGATTCAAAATATTATATGTAGGATATGCTTGAAATATATTTTCGCTGAGCCACGCTGGACTGACCTTTTAGTGCATATCTTTGTTATCATAGGTCTGTCAATGTAATCAACCATTCTGTTTGAAACATTGGGGCATGGCATTCAACAAATCATCTCAAACTTCATGTTAGTATATGATAGAAATTTTTAGTAGCATTGGTCCCTGACTGACTAAAATTATCTAAAACAGAAAATAGTGTTAGAGCGAAAGACAGGAAATGGGTTACCACAAAAGTTAGAATTGTTGCGGCTACTGAAGAAATATACAAATCAAAAAAGAGAAATAGGAGTAAGCACAAGGAATTATCAAATAAAAACTTCACCACCGCACGAAGGTTTTAAATCCACAAATTTTTCCTCACAATTGAAATATAATATCTGTTAACCAAAAACTCTAATCCAAGTCAGGAAATTAGAAACATCTACACGAGTCAAATAATTAAAATCCTATACAACTAAAGAGGCAGAACAAGTAAACGAAAAACAATCTGGTAAATCGACAAGAAGTTCTCACTTCCAAGCCCTCCCTTCTTCTTGGAGCCACTAATCTCCGGTGGTGTGGACCACCCGGAGAAAGAATCCGGCCCGGGGTCGCCGTCCGCCCACGTGTGGCTCTTTCCTCCATCTATGGCCGCCACTCTGGCGGCGCAGACCAGGCGGATGAGGCGATGGGGCTGATGTATTCGAATCCGGAGGACGACGGAGGAGATTTCTCTCGACCCGCGTCCCAGCCGTAGCTGAAAAATGCTCGGCGGAGCCCTTAGCGAAACCATCGCCTCTCAGGCGAGAGAGATTCCAACCGAGGGTTCTGGAAGCTCGAAGACGACGAGGAAAGTAATATATCCTTTACGTATTCTCGGGTGAGAGGAGACGGTAGTACAGTATGACAGAGCGGAGCGATGGGGTCCACCAGGGACCCGCCCGGGTCCACAAGGGGATTTATAAATCAAGGGGCAACCGTGTGACGTCAGCCAGCTCAAGGCGTATTTTAACCGTAGAGGCCGTCGGATCCACCGGGGAACCGGTCGGGCGGGCCGGATGTGGCGGGTTGGACCGGGCCTGACTCGATCCGATATATCTGCACCCCCTCCTCCCAATGCCTGTACGGTTGCGGCTCGGCGAACAGAGGCGAGAAGGTAATAGCGGAGGGAGACGACCGGAGGGACGAACCGGAAAGGGAGGACCGGTTTTGAGGTCGATATGATTTCTCTCAATTATTACAATCGCAATATAATTCTTGATTCGCTGTTATCTTTTCTTTTGATTCCTGGTGGATATCTTTCGCTTTCTTGATCTAGATTTCTCCAATTACGATGCGATCCGAAACTAGGGTTTTCGTTTTTGGGGGTTAAAAAAGTATATTATGTTGCTAGAGATGGTTTTATTGATCCATTTTTTCCAATTTTTTTTTGTTTTTTTGTACTTAACGGGAATTAACTTGGGATTTCTGAGTTTTTTTTATTTTTTTGATAGATTTTAAGCTTTGGGTCTTGGAGATTCTTTGATTCTGTTTAGATGTACTCATAGTGATCCCTTGGATGTGAACATTCTAGGTTATTTGTTTTGTGCTGCATGCTGTGTTAAAGTTGTTCGATGATGGATGCGAAGGATCCTCCCGAGCAACCAACAATAGCTTCCAAAGATGAACCTGTTCAGTTTGATCCAAGCCGAAGTAAATATTCCATCCCTGCATTTATTCTTGTTACTTCAAGTGTTTGAAAGTCTGTCAGTTCTGCTTATGTTTTGTTTGGCAGCTTCACGATTCTCAGTTCGTTCTTTTGCTTAAACCAGTCATGCTTTGAATATATGATGATTTTAGAAATTAGATATCTCTGATGAAGGAACTTCTTTTTCATATGTGTTGCATGAACTGATCATTTGAGAAATTTGCTGACTTGTAGCCAAATCTGGTTTCTTGAATTTTTTGTGAATTTAACTAAGGTTGATGACCAAATAGAGAGCAGAGCTTGTGGAGTGTTGGGACAACTGACTCATATAGGCACTCTAGATAAGTGCAGATTTGATTGTATGATCATCTGGAGGAGAATTAGCTTCACCTGCTTAACTTTTGGGTCTAAAAAGCTTCATCAGGAATTGGGTTCATAATGTCAGTGATTTACTGGTGAATAAGGGATTGCTACAAACATTCAAATGACATGGATAAGTAGAACAAATTTTTATACTAACACTATTGATGTTAGCTTTCATAGTTTGTTTTAAGTCAAGTCTTGTTTACCTTTTTTCCAGCAAAAGCTAACTCATCAACCCTGGTTTTTCAAAAGGAGGGCTTGTTTTGATGGTTGTGATATATCCAAAGTAAAGGCTCCAGGATTGATAAGGTCTTAGTCTTTCCCGTCAGGCTTTTATTAGTCTAATTGGGTTTCTGGGTTTGAGACTTCTAAGAGACTCAAGTAGTGTATTTTGGTATAGCTTCTTGTGTGATCTGATTTTTGAGGAAGATTGTTGAATTTTGAAATGTAGATGGCTGCGTTTCCTATAGTTTGCTACCGTACATGTACGAATCTATACGCTGATGTGAGGAAAAAGGACCTTGTATGATTTGGCTTAGTCATGACTTGAGCAAGACTTGATTGCATGAGAGTGCACTAACCAACCAACCGAGATAGCTGAATGTTTTAAGTATACATAGCTATAGTTTATGCCTTCTATTGTAAAAAAATGTTCCAACCAATCCTCCAAGACAGTCTCACTATCTTACAATGTCCAGTCAAAGTTCTCACTTGATCATAACTTTTTTTGAAGACTCTAGCTTATGCTTGCTTTTTATTTTGAAGTGATTGGCATCATCAAAAGGAAGGCTTTGATAAAAGAACTTGCTGATGCTTACCACAATGAGTGTCTTGCCAATTGCCAGGAGCTTCTGCAACTTCAAAGAAAGTGGGAAGAGGTTGGCATCTTTTTTACATTTAGCTTTTAAAGCTCATAAATTGCAACTGTGCTTCTTATCTTTGCTGAATATTAACCTTCTCGAATATTTAATTATAACCTTAATTGTTCCTTTAAAGGTTCTGCATTCATCATGTGTTATGAATAACCCTTTTATCATCTTATGTGCCATCTGCTAGAGTGTTAAAGGGTAAATTTGAGCTCATATGGAACTAATATGTAGGTTGTGTATGTCTCGTCTATGCATTGCTATAATGGATGAGGTTTCTCTGTATACTATTTTCTGTTTGCAAAAAGATTGGTGATAATTGTAGAACAATACAATAAGCAAGAATATTAACTTGTTAAAATACAATGTCCTTTAGTTAATAGATATATATCAAATAAACCACCTTGGTGCTTATAAATGTTTGACGTTTTACCCAGCAAAAGTTATTGAGGTTTCAGGTTCAAAATTGACCTTTAGGGGCATATATCGTGATTTTTTGGAGTGGCTTTGGTTTGTGCTATGCCTTACTGAGCGTTGGTTAGCTCATTGAAAAATTGTATCTTTTCTTTTCCCTGCTTGTTGGTCAGTGGTCCCTTAGAGCATCTTAGTGAGCATTGTTGAGGTAGAAGGGGCACTCATCCTCTCTTCTTTTTGCATTGGTGATGGAAACTTTTAGTGGTTTACATGTTAGGGGCTTGCAGAAAGCTCTGGTTGCAGGGAATTTTGGTCACTATTGTCTAGTGTGCAGATGATACAATTTTAATAACAGATGACCTTCAGTTTTTTTGTTTTTTATTCCTCTGTGCTTCCCGTGAGTGTTTGGTTTGAGGGTTGATCTTGGGAAGAGAATTTCATCTGGATTCATGTAAGTCAGCTGCTGGTGGCAGAAGCTGAACAGTTTTTAATTGCGAGGTGAATAGTTAACTCATTAGTCAGATATATAGCTGTTCGCTGATCAAGAGTGCTTGATCTGGTCTCGATTGCCAAGAGGTTTATCGAAAGCTGGTAGGTTGGATGAGTGGCCTGATCTTTGTACCCCTGGTAGTGGTATCTTCAATTTTTGAAGTGGTCCACTCTGTGATGATCCAGCTAATCTAGTTTCATAATAATTTCTGACAAAGGTATGATAGTGTTTTTAATAACAATGGATTGCATTTGGCAAGGCATGTCTTTTTCTGGTTATATAAGAATGTTTTGTTTAAAGGGTTGACGTGTATATACAAGATCTTGTTGGATAAAAGGTGGTTAGCAAAGATATGGCACATTAGTAAATTTTCTTTGTTGATTTTGAGTATTTAAAGGTTGACTGCCATGTTGCTGGGAATTCATAATCTTGACCTTTGGCTCTTATAGCATGAATGACAGCTTGCATTCACTCCTGAGTGATTTGGTTGTGTTGTTGGAACAAAGTGTACAAAGTAACATGGAATCTCGCTGTTATTCTAGAAAAGATAATGAGATAATGCCTCATGCATTATTTGGTTGTGAATTAGGACTCATTTCATCTTTTGAGTTCTTCTAATGATTGGCAGGCAGCCTAAGTCCTCCAGCTTGTGCATTCAAGTTTGGGACCAATTTTGCAGTATTTGAATATTTCCTATGTCAAGAATCTAATAATCAGTGGATTGTAAAGGTCTTACCAATACTCTTCTAGTTTATGGTTACTTGGTTTTGAAAATATTTTTTTTATTTTCTACTTTTGATAAGGACATTTTAGTATAGCTTCACTTGACTAGGATAAAATATGCATAGGCTTCACGTTCCCTCACGGAAAAATGGCGTTGTTTTCCTCTTCCCTGTTTTTCTAAGCGACCTCTTTCATCTAAAGCAGCACATTTTCCTCATTTTTTAAAAATCTTTTTCCTCCTTTTTTTTTTGAAGGAAAACTGATCTATTTTCCTATGGCCATAAATTTGCATATGCTCTTGTCATCCATTCTAAGTATGGAAATCAGGCTTTTTTTTATAATATTTTTCCTGTTTGCTTTTTGTGATGTTGGATATATAATGTAGATTTCTAATTGTCTCTACTTCGCCTCTGGTGGCTAGTAACTGAGTTACATTTGGCCCATAAGTTCCGGTCTATAGTTGGTACTTAATCCATATTTGGCACATGAAATATTAAAGTATTTTAGATCTACTGTCAAATTATCTACGATTTACACTGCAATTTGCATTCCTTGTCCTCTTCCTAAGTCTTCTAATCGGTCCCTTTTTCCCTTCTCCAGCAACAGTATATTGAAAGAAAAAATCCTGAGGATGCTAGAAAGCAGGTGGTGATGAAGGCCAAGCCCTCTAAACGTCCAAAGAAGGGGCTCTAGGAATCTATGCCCTAAAGTTTTCTTTCTGTAACCATATTTTGTTCACCGTGTGATTGTGTAGCCTCTTACTTTGTAGATAAATTTCCCGCTGATTAAATTAAATAAATGGTGACCTTTAAGACTTCAGGTTTTGCGTTATTATACAGATAAATTCTGTGTTTTCATAAAGTGCAGGGCTTCACCGAAGAGATATGCTAATCAGACTGGTTGCATGCATAATTTGTAACTGCAATAATCTACCCTTCATCCTGCAAATTAAAAGAACGCAAGATCTTGCTGCTGTGAGTGTGAATGTCCTTGGAATCTAAATGAATGTCTAGGAGATCATATTGTCAAGCAAGTTGGCGTGTTATCTCCCTGTATGGTGTCCAAAAACATGGCATTGTAAAGCAAATCAATCTACTCTCCCGATGCATTTTTTCACCTTGCTCGATGCCCTTGCAAGGTCTAATTATTGCTTGGACCGGGTGAAAAGGACGGTCCAAAATCCCACGGTGTATAACACGCCACGTGTCCCCTTGTATTCCACCAATTGCTCCGTGATTTGCCCTGACCAGGTGCATGCAATAATTTCTCCGGTGCAAGGATGTCTAGAATATAATGAATGGAATACCCGTCAACGCCACCAACGAGTTCGTGTTGTATCTTTCGCGCGAAAAGAATGTTTCACTTTTCCCATGATTTACATCATTATTGGATCGTGCAATTAAGATCTGTGCAGGCAAGAGAGTCCGAGGGTTTCGAGATGATCCCATGGTTGCAATGCTGGCTATAAGATAAAGCCATTAAAGTCCTTGCTTGCAATGCTGGCTATAAGATAAAGCCATTAAAGTCCTTGCTTTAGGCCCCTATTATATAGCATTTAATAGACATCATTAGCAAAAAAAATATTTATAGCATTTAATAAGCATCATTAGTAAAAAAAATATTTATAGTATTTATGATAGGTATTTGTATTCACATTTAAGGCACCCTTAGATATTAGCAAACAGCATTTATATCATTTTCAAATTCTCTTTCTCAACTACGAAGTTGTTTCTCTCATTTCCAATTAACAAATGGTAAACTGAATTTATGAAGTACAAACGGATACTTTTTTTTTTTTTTCTATAAAACCAAGTTATTTTCAATTTATAATATCTACTTCTTAATTATTCTTTTCTCATTCTCTTAACTTTTTTCCTTAGCAGTACTTTCAAGGCTCTCAACTCACATTCTTCGCACTCCTACATAAGACTTACTTGATTATTCATCTGATTTACAATAAGCATTCAACAATCAGGTAAGTGGGCGCCACACTCCCAGACTCAGAAGAAGACTTCAGGGCTCCATCTGGATCTCTGATTGACCTTGCCCGAAGAATTAGGGTTTTCTGGTTTTGTAATAAGGGTTGACTTGGTCAACTCAATTTTAGTCTTGAGTCTGTAATTTAAATTTTGTTGAGTCATGTTGACTCAGTACAAGTCCTAGTAGTGGCCTAGGTCTTCTCCAGGTTGGTGCCACCTTTTTCAAGTCAAGGTCCAGGGTGCCACATTTTTCTCCTAAGCTCAAGTAAGTGGGCGCCACACTCCCAGCCACACGCCAGAGTCCAAGGGGCGCCACATCTCCATCCCAGTGTCTTGGTTCCCACATCCAAGGGAGCAAGAATTTTTCTTGAAGCCAAAATCAAGGAGGCGCCTCATATATACCTTAAAAGGCCAAGCTAAAGGAGGAAAGAGGCATTTCTTGGGGAGCACTTCAAAGGGGCGCCCAATCCATGGCTAAAAAGACCAAAGCAAAGTTGGGAAGAGCCATGTCTTGGGGAGAAAGAAAAGGAGGTGTCCAAAAGAGTTGAGCCATGAAAGGAAAAAGCCAAAACTTGGGGAGCAAAACTAGGAGGCGCCCAAATACTTCCAAATAAAACCAAGCATGGAAGGAAAAAAATTTTTCTTGAAGAGCAAGGCTAGGAGGCGCCACCTACTTACCATTTGGAGCCGCCAATCAATACTTATGGAAGCTCTTGGCCGGCCATATGAGAAGGATTTGATTCTACAAGCCTAATTTGAAGATCCATCCTATTAGTCCCACATGGGAAGATGTAAAATCCTGACATCTTGTAAAGGTCTATAAAATAAATCCCTCTTGTAAGTTTTAAACAACTGATGAATGAATTCAAATTTTGTGTGAGCAACTTAGTGTTTCTCTCTTTCGCACTTGCATCCAGGTGTTGAGCTCCGTGAGGGAGTAAATCCGGGTTTCCCAGGAATCTTGAGGAGGTGTGAGATCTCCAACCCCAAAACCCTAGGTTAGCCACTTCACTTCCAAACCCTAGCCGCCTATCATCCTCTTCATTCCACCAAACCCTAGCCTATCCCATCTCTCACGGCCCCTCTCTCCAAGTAGAGGCCGACCACCAGCATCCAGGTCCAGTTCGACTACTTCGAAGACAGAGCAAATCTCAGAGGAAGTCAGATCAGCATACAGGAGAATCAGGATTTCAGCAACATCAGCTTTCAAGTTCTTCTATCTGGTAAATCCTTCCTTGAGTATCTGGTTCCATAACTTGTTCTTCTTCTTTCCCAGATCTTGAGTTCAGAAGAAGCCAACTCTGCCAAAGGGCCAGTATTTGAGGATCCATTGCGAAGATATCTGAATCCGGGGATCCAACAATCTGCTCAAGAGAGTCCTTCCACTAAACTCTGTGAAGATCACTGCCTCGTCTGTAACCCTTCTCTTCTCTTTACTTCTGTCCTGTTGAAAGTTCAGAGCGAAACCCTAGGTATGGGAGTTTCTCAACCCCCAGCAATCCTTTACTTCTGAACTACTATGATAATCTAGTTTCTTTAAATTGTGCTTTCAATTGTTATATAGTTTCTTTCAATTTCGTTTAACTTTCCTTTGAGTCAAAGCCGACTTATGAAAATATTAATAAAAAAAAAGAATTAGTCTAAATTTACTTCCGCATCGCATCATCTCTTTTGCTCTGCATCATTTTTTGTATCAGAGCTTTCGTTCTGCATCACTATTGTTCTAAACTTTGCAAACTTTTTATTTTTAATTTAAAATTTATATTATATTATTATATTATCTCTATTTTATATAATAGTTAATTCATTGAGTTAGAAATTTTGATTGTTGATCTTGTATTAGCCATTTAAAAATATAAGATAATTATAATAGCTAATTTTTTTGGTACTTTATAATAAGAATTTAAATATGTCAACTCGAAAATATGAATCTGGTTATTCTAAACTTCAAAAAAAAAGAAGAATTGAAAGTTTAACTCTATCTCAAAAAGGGGCTCTTGATAATTTTTTTACAAGCAATAAAAATAATACATCAAAAAATATTGGTGAATGTTCCTTAAATAAACAAGTTAATAATCTTTTAGAATTAGATGATAATGAAATACTAGAACAAGAAGAAGTTAATGAAGTGATTCAAATTGATACTCAAAATCATGATGAAGAGAACCAAACTGTTGATTTAAATGATTGTATTCCTAAAAATATTTATGATCCAAGTCAATGGATAAATATTGATATAAATTTGAGAGATTTATTAGTAGAAAAAGGTCCAATTAGAATTAATGATATAGAGTTTCCTAAAGATGAATTCTCAAGATATTTTTCTACTACATATTATATTCAAAAGTTGGCAAATGGAGAGAAGCATGAAAGAAGATGGCTAGTTTATTCAAAAGACTTGGATAAAGTATTTTATTTTTGTTGCAAATTATTTAATTCAACTTTTAGTACAAGTAAACTAGCTAATGTAGGTACTAGAGATTGGAGAAACCTTAGTGCTAAACTTAAAAGTCATGAGATGAGTAATGAGCATATTATTAATATGAGTTCATGGATTGATTTAGAACTGAGATTATTGAAAAATAAAATAATTGATAAAAGTATTCAAGAACAAATAAAAAGAGATGAAGAACATTGGAAAAAAGTATTAACAATAATTCTTGCTGTAGTAAAAACTTTTGGTAAAAATAATTTGGCTTTTCGTAGAAAAAATGAAAAGATTTATCAAAAAAATAGTGGAAATTTTTTAAGTTTAATTGAAATGATTGCATAATTTGATCCAGTGATGCAAGAACATGTTTGACGTATTAAAGATAATAAAATTCATACTCATTACCTTGGACATAATGTACAAAATGAATTGATAAATTTGTTAGCAAGTGAAATTAGAAATAAAATTATTAAAAAAATTATAGAGGCAAAATATTTTTCAATAATACTTGATTGTACTCCAGATGTAAGTCATCAAGAGCAAATGTCTTTTATATTACGATGTGTGGATATTTCATCAAGTCCAATTAAAGTTATAGAATATTTTGTTGAATTCTTAAAAGTAGATGATACAACTGGAAAAGGTCTTTTTGATGCCATTGTGGATGAAATAAAAAATATTGGACTTGATATTAATAATTTAAGAGGGCAAGGATATGATAACGGATCTAATATGAAGGGCAAGCAACAAGAAGTGCAAAAATACTTTTAGATATAAATCCTAGATCTTTTTATACACCATGTGGTTGTCACAATCTAAATTTAGTACTTTGTGATATGGCTAATTCTTGTACTAAAGCTATATCATTTTTGGAGTGGTACAACGTATATATTCATTATTTTCTTCTTCTACTAAACGATGGAAAATTTTACAAGATAATATATCTGGCCTAATTCTTAAATCATTATCACAAACACGTTGGGAAAGCCGTATTGAAAGTATTAAAGCAATAAAATTTCAAGCTCCACAAATAAGAGATGCTTTATTAAAATTAGCAGAAGTTAGTGAAGATCCTAAAACTAAAAGTGAAGCTAATTGCTTAGCAACATATGAGCTTAAAAATTTTGAATTTTTATTGGGCATGACTATTTGGTATGATATATTATTTGCTATTAACTCAGTTAGCAAAAATTTACAATCAAAAGATATGTGTATTGATATTGCTATAGAACAATTAAAATGTCTTCTTTCTTTTTTTAAAAAATATAGAGAAAATAGATTTACATCTGCTATGATTTCTTCTAAAGAAATTGCATCTCAAATTGATATAGAATTTAAATTTCATGATAAACGTATTATTCATAGAAGAAAGTAATTTGATGAGAATGTTGATAATGAAATAATAAGATCTCTTGAAGAATCATTTAGAATTGATTATTTCTTATATATAGTAGATCAAGCAATTTTTTCACTCCAAAGTAGATTTGAACAATTTAAGATATATGAAAATATTTTTGGTTTTCTATTTAGCAGTAGAAAGTTGAAGTTGTTAGATAATAATAGTTTGAAAGAACATTGCTTTAATCTTGAATGTTCCTTAAAATATAATAATTACTCTGATATTGATGGTTTAGATTTATTTTCAGAGCTAAAAATTTTAAAAGAAATTGTATAAATGGAAGATAATAGTTCAATCGATATACTTAATCATATAAAAAGACTTGATTCTTTTCCAAATGCTTATATTGCTTTTAGAATAATGTTAACAATTCCAATAAGTATTGCTTCAGCAGAAAGAAGTTTTTCAAAATTAAAATTAATAAAAAATTATTTAAGACCAACAATGTCTCAAGAAAGATTAAATGGATTGGCTATGTTATCAATTGAAAAAGAAATGTTAGAAAAACTTGATTATAAAAGTTTAATTAAAAATTTTGCATCTCAAAGAGCTAGAAAAATAAAATTTTAATAAAAAATTTACATAAATTTTAATTAAAAAATGATTTATTTTAGCATTTAGCTTTAGGCCTCTATGTGTATTGAGCCGCCCCTGCATGGTTGATTAATCAGCAAAAGGTTATCATTGATATTTTGAATGAAAAATGAAGAGGCTCATTGTTAATCTAGCTTGGTTGAAAATTTTTTTAAAAAAACTCATCCTTAATCATGGTATGGTTGATATGATAATTTTTTATTAAATGATCCAAATCTAAATTATAACAATTTTAATTAATATTTTTTTAAAAAAAATTGTATGATGAATAAAATTTATAGAAAAGAGATAAAATGATTAGTATGATGCACGATTATATTGGTGCAATAAGAAAATAACATGATTGGTAGGGTGCATGACTACATGATGCATGTAGCACAGGATATATTCTCTACCATGTGAACATCAAGATCACAAATTTGAATGACAAGGGATCAAGTCAAGTTAGAATTCAACCTTGTTAGTATTGACATGAGACATTATGCTTGGATCATGTCTACCGACTCAAGGCCTATTTGGATGTTTATGATTTATAAATTAATGATAAAAATCATGGTAGGATATAAAATTTAATCATATAAGATTATTATGTATAAAATTTTATTGAAAAAATGATTATGTAAATAGTCATAATTCATGTTAGGATGATAAATTAAGATTTTTTTCCCCTTCTTTCTCATTCTTTACCTCCTCTTTCTATCCCTTCTTTTATTAAAATAAGAAATATTTAATTATCAAATATTATATTAATTATTTTAACTATAAAATTATTCATATCAAGAAAAAAAAATTTCATAAATTTTTAGTAAAAAAATATAAAAATAATAAACATTTTGCTATCAAATATCATATATAAAAAATCTATTTTTATGAATTTTTATATATATATATATATATATATATATATATATATATATAAGAATATAGGGATTTGAACTTCAAATTTTTAGGCAAACTAACCGCTTCTCTAATCAATAAGTTTTTTAAATTGATTGGTAATATACATATATGATATGGCTACATCGCTGACGTGGAACGTGTGTCAGATTCAGCTGGATGCCGCCGGTGCCACGTGGATTTTTCTTTCAAAATTCCCCGCTCGAGAAGTGGCACCCCCGCTCCCTCGCCAGGTGGCACCCCAAGACAGGTCCACCGCTGCTGAGGTCGAGTTGGGCTCTCCTGCTCCTTCGCTAGGTAGCACCCCAAGATGGGTCCATCTCGGCCGAAATCGAGCCTTACTCTGCCACTTCGCCAGGTGTCCACCTCGGCCGAAGCTAGCAGCCCTTGCTCCCTCGCCAGGTGGCATCCCAAGACAGGTCCACCTGTGCCGAGGTCGAGCCGGACTCTCCTGTTCCTTCACCATGTGGCACCCTAAGACGGATCCACCTAGGCCGAAGTCGAGCCTCTCTCTACCACTTCGCCAGGTGTCCACCTAGGAGGGGTCCACCTTGGCCGAAGCTGGCAACCCTTGCTCCCTCGCTAGGTGGCACCCCAAGACGGGTCCGCATATGCCGAGGTCGAGCCTGGCTCTCCTGCTCCTTCGCCAGGTGGCACCCCAAAACAGGTCCACCTCGGTCGAAGTCGAGCCTTCCTCTGCCACTTCGCCAGGTGTCCACTCAGGAGGGGTCCACCTCGGCCGAAGCTGGCGGCCCCCTGCTCCCTCGCCAGGTGGCACCCCAAGACGGGTCCACCTTTACCGAGGTCGAGCCAGACTCTCCTACTCCTTCGCCAGGTGGCACCCCAAGACGGGTCCACCTCGACCGAAGTCGAGCCTCTCTCTACCACTTTGCTAGGTGTCCAACCAGGAGGGGTCCACCTCAGCCGAAGCTGGCAGCCCTTGCTCCCTCGCCAGGTGGCACCCCAAGACGGGTCCACCTCTGCCGAGGTCGAGCCGAGCTCTCCTGCTCCTTTGCCAGGTGGCACCCCAGGACGGGTCCATCTCGGCCGAAGTCGAGCCTCTCTCTGCCACATCGTCAGGTGTCCACCCAGGAGGGGTCCACCTCGGCCAAAGCTGGTAGCCCCCTGCTCCCTTGCCAGGTGGCACCCCAAGACGGGTCCACCTCTACCGAGGTCAAGCCGGGCTCTCCTGCTCCTTCGCTAGGTGGCACCCCAAGACGGGTCCACCTCGGTCGAAGTCGAGCCTCTCTCTGCCACTTTGCCAAGTGTCCACCCAGAAAGGGTCCACCTCGACCGAAGCTGGCAGCCCCTGCTCCCTCGCCAGATGGCATCTCAAGATGGGTCCACCTCTACCGAGGTCGAGCCGAGCTCTCCTGCTCCTTCGCCAGGTGGCACCCCAAGACGGGTCCACCTCGGCCGAAGTCGAGCCTTCCTCTGCCACTTCGCCAGGTGTCCACCCAGGAGGGGTCTACCTCGACCGAAGCTGGCTGCTCCCTGCTCCCTCGCCAGGTGGAACCCCAGGACGGGTCCACCTCTGCCGAGGTCGAGTCGGACTCTCCTGCTCCTTCGCCATGTGGCACCCCAAGATGGGTCCACCTCGATCGAAGTCGAGCCTCTTTCTGCCACTTCGCTAGGTGTCCACCCAGGAGGGGTCCACCTCGATCGAAGCTGGCAGCTCCTGCTCCCTCGCCAGGTGGCACCCCAAGACGGGTCCACCTCTGCCAAGGTCGATCTGGGCTCTCCTGCTCCTTTTCCAGGAGGCACCCCAAGACGGGTCCACCTCGGCCGAAGTCGAGCCTCTTTCTGCCACTTCGCCAGGTATCCACCTAGGAGGAGTCCACATCGGCCGAAGCTGGTGGCCCCCTGCTCCCTCGCCAGGTGGCACCCCGAGACGGGTCCACCTCTGTCGAGGTCGAGTCGGGCTCTCCTGCTCCTTCGCCAGGTGGCACCCCAAGACGGGTCCACCTCGACCGAAGTCGAGCTTCTCTCTGCCACTTCGCCAGGTGTCCACCCAGGAGGGGTCCACCTCAGCCGAAGCTGACAGCCCCTGCTCCCTCACCTGGTGGCACCCCAAGATGGGTCCACATCTGCCGAGGTCGAGCCGGGCTCTCCTACTCCTTCGCTAGGTGGCACCCCAAGACGGGTCCACCTCGGTCGAAGTCAAGCCTCTCTCTGCCACTTCGCCAGGTGTCCACCCAGGAGGGGTCCACCTCGGCTGAAGCTGGTAGCCCCCCTTTTTCCTCGCCAGATGGTACCCCAAGACGGGTCTACCTCTGCCGAGGTCGAGCCGGGCTCTCCCGCTCCTTCGCCAGGTGGCATCCCAAGACGGGTCCACCTTGGCCAAAGCCGAGCCTCTTTCTGCCACTTTGCCAGGTGTCCACCCAGGAGGGATCCACCTCGGCCGAAGCTGGAAGCCCCTGCTCCCTCGCCAGGTGGCACCCCAAGACGGGTCCACATCTGTCGAGGTCGAGCCAGGCTCTCCTGCTCCTTCGCCAGGTGGCACCCCAAGACAGGTCCACCTCGGTCAAAGTCGAGCCTCTCTCTGCCACTTCTCTAGGTGTCCACCCAGGAGGGGTCCACCTCGGCCGAAGCTGGCAGCCCCTGCTCCCTTGCCAGGTGGCGCCCCAAAACGGGTCGACCTCTGCCGAGGTCGAGCTGAGCTCTCCTACTCCTTCGCCAGGTGGCACCCCAAGACGGGTCCACCTCGGTCGAAGCCGAGCCTCTCTCTACCACTTCGTCAGGTGTCCACCCAGGAGGGGTTTACCTCGGTCGAAGCTGGCGGCCCCCTGCTCCCTCGCCAGGTGGTGCCCCAAGACAAGTCCACCTCTACCGAGGTCAAACCGGGCTCTCTTGCTCCTTCGCCAGGTGGCACCCTAAGATGGGTCCACCTCGGTCGAAGCCGAGCCTCTCTCTGTCACGTCGCCAGGTGTCCACCCAGGAGGGGTCCACCTCGGCCAAAGCTGGCAGCCCCTGCTCCTCCGCCAAGTAGCACCCCCTAATGGGTCCACCTCGACCGAAGTCAGCCTTACTCTGCAAAGCCTCGGGGAGGCAGAGGCACGGTTCACGAGGTCGCCACTAGAATCGGTGTGCGCCACGTCCCTTACATGGCGCCAGTATGGCCTGCAACGGTACGCGGAACCTCGTTTACATCAGTTAAGTAGGGCCCCGTAATTGAGGAATAAGATCCTCGTGGGCAGGGGCCTGAAACACTGGAAGCCCACCGTCAACGCCTCGAAAGGAGGGCTCCCGTGCTTGGCTCGAGGTCCCGCCAGTTTTTCCCCTTTCGTAACACACGGCGGACGAGGCGTGCCGGCCACTTAACTCCTGGACTTGAAGGAGAAGGGGGAAGGATCGAGAGATCTCCGAAAGTCTCCAGGGAGGAGACGGGGGCTGAAGGGCGGTCCGACGGTATAAAAGAGACGGTAAAAGCAAATGAAAAGGTAAGCGGACAAGAGGGAAGAGTACCGAGAGAACGATCCTGGGACCCCGAAAGTCCTCAGGCGCGAGCTTGGTGAACCCAGCGTAGGAAGCTGGGCTTCAACCCCTCTCTTCCTCACACTTCTTTCATCTAAATCTTCTCTAAGCACGGGGATCCTTCGAGAACCCGCCTTAGTGGACTTGTTCCATCTTGCCGTTCTCTAACTTGATCGTCGAAGTGCCCCCATCGGAACCCCCGGCCCGGGTCTCTAACCTTATTTTGCATGACCGGAGGCTTAGAGATCTCGAGGTAAGAGTATCCGAGAACCGGTGCCCGCTCATAAGCTATAGACCACCGCTGTAAGATCGGCAACAACATATAATTTAAACTTTTATATATAAATATCCAACATAAGGATATAAAAAAGAAAAAATAAACCACAAAAAATATTAAAAAATCAGCAGAAATAAAAAGGTGAAAATTTTGAAAGGTTAGCTTTTTTTTTAAAAAATAATTAATTGATTATTTTTTTATTTTATTTTCTTGGAGACATGCATGAAATAGAGAATCAAAAAGAGATAAGACCATCAGGAAATTTTTTTTTAGATCGGTCCGAAGAAAAATCTATTTTTTTAATAAAATTAATCACTTTTTATTTTTTTATTTTTTTAATTTAATCATTCAAGTATTCTTTATAAAATAATTATTTAAATAGTGATTAACAAAAGTATTTATAAAATTTGGAGCCAAACCTATCCTTTTTAAACAGATCGGTGTTCGGGCTAGACCGGGCGGTCTCGGATCCACGTGTCCGTATCTCAACTCCGCAACCAGCAACAAAAGTCACTGACCGGAAAGGTGGAGAAATAGAATGACAAGAAACCCCGATGGAACGGAGGAACGGTGAACAAGGGTTAGTGGTCTGAGATCCCTTTTCTAGTCTAATTTCTTGCGAATCTTAACCATTGCGACTCGCTTCTGGCGACGATCTTCTCTTTTCTTTCGATTCCGGTATGTTTCGTTCTTTTGCTCTTTGATTCCATCTCCATTGTTCCCAATTCGACTCCAAGATCCGAAATTAGGGTTATCGTTTACGTGGGAGAAGAGAAGCATGTTATCGCACGAAGTGATTTTATCGATTCGTATTTTGTTTGTTTGTTAGTGAATTGTTAGTAATTTGGGATGGAGCGTTTCCTTTAGTTGTTCTTTTCTCGTTCGAATCTTGGAGACTCTTTGATTCTATTTATATTTACTTAAAACAATCTCTTTGACATAACTTGTTCTAGCTTCATATGGGCAGGTCCTTGTGGTCAGGGAATCTACAAGTTTAAATTTTTAAACTAGAGAGTATTTTTTCTAAATGATATTGGAATCGGTGGCATTTACTGCTAGAAACCTAATAGGGCCTCAAAGTACTATTATCATATTTCGACCTTGTTTTCCTTTAATATTTTATTTCTTCCGCGTTTGTGTATCCATTCCTATTCGTTTCCTGTCAAGCAATGCATCATTGCGCATTATATTGAGGTGTTAAATATGTGGACCGTTTCTAATCTTATGTTTTGTGTGCTAGAATAAGTATCGGAGAAACTGAGTGCTTATCAGAGTACTCTATTTGTATGTTGGGTGCTGTTTTTGCTGAAACTAAAATTAGGCAGCCCTTGCTAAAATTGAATTATAACGCCAATTTCATTGTTGAAATTTACTGAAGAATAAAGGTGAGGCTTGGGTGTTGTGTCTGTTGGTGGGTTAAATAGGCAACACATAAGCACACTATATGTATTGGGTGGATCTATCACGATATGAACTTAAGGATAAAGTAAAACAAAGCATATGAGATTAGCACCACAATGATACGAGAGCCAAGTTGAGTGTGCAGCAATACAAGTATAGGTTTAAAATTTTGTAGATCTAAAACTGAGTATAGCAGTTGCAGCAATTGACTACAATATGGTGGAAAATAGACAGAGTTGGTAGTGGCATGTTTGATGCAGATTTGAGAAAATTCTGGTAGCGAGAGGGTCGTAGATTTGTGTTAGAGCATCAGGAAAGTAGGGATGCATGCAAAACTGACAGAATTTGTGAGACATGGTTATAGAAAGTCAACATCCATAGCCAATGTGGCTGTTAAAAATTTTAATTAAGTTACATCATGTTTCTGCCTTGTATATATTCGTAGATGAATCTTGTTATTAATCTAGATGCAATTACAAGGTATTGACCCAACAGTGGAAGATTAAATTATTAGGTCAGTACAAAAGCACTCTTTTTGTGCTGTCCATGAGGTGTTGATTTGTATTTTAAGCTATCGAGATTTGTTGTTTCTCTCTTTGTTGTACTTAATCTTGGTAATTCAATGAGGTTGCTGGAAATTATTTGACTTCTTATAGTGACCATTAATATGTTAACTTTAACTCTAAATTTTACGTAATCAAAAAAGTGTTAGTTTTTCACTGTTGAGAGTTTAACTCAGAGGAACCTCTATTCCTGGTGACTTGACTAAGATGGCATTGACGTTTTATTAATAATCTGGAGGAAGTTTAGCATGGATCAAAACTTTTGAATTTCGTGCCATGCAATGTTCCATAATTTTACATATTATTTATTGGCATAACATTATTGTTTATTTGATTGATAAGATACTCTTTTTTTTTTTCTTTTGATACAGATAGGGTAGTTTTAATAATCAAATATGTTATGCATATTTACCATTGAGTACCATTAGCAGGTTTAAAAATTTGATCTGATTAGGCATCCACATATCTGTGAAACTGTGCTCGCTCTAAGCCTGATCTTTGCTCCTGTAATTAGTCCATGACTATAGCTTCTATGGAAAGTGCATCTGAGAAATGTGTGCAAGGCGAGGTGTCAGTTAGATCACTAATATGTGGTCTTCCAGATGACATTGCTCTTCTTTGCTTAGCAAGGGTTCCCCGACGATATCATCATATCCTTAGATGTGTCTCAAAGAGATGGAGAGATTTGTTATGCAGTGAAGAGTGGCTTTCCTGTCGCCGAAAAAATAATCTGGAGGAAACTTGGATTTATGTTGTTGCTAGAGACAGGTCAAATGGAAACTGCTGTTTTGTATTGGATATGGATCCTGTAAGGCGATGTTGGAAACTCCTCCAAGTCATCCGATCTCCATGTTTAGGTAAGCATGGTATATGTGTCGAAGCTTTGGGAAAGAAATTATATGTGTTGGGTGGCTGTACCTGGCAAATAGATGCTACAGATGAAGTGCATTGCTATGATGCTTCCAAAAATAGGTGGGAGATAGCAGCTTCAATGCCGACAGCTAGGTACTATTTTTAGTACTTTTTTAAAAAAAAGTTTGTTTCTGTTACTTCCTTTGATCAGTTAGCTTAAAACAATGTTTGCTATAATGTTTGCCTTTCTATTTAAATCCAGGAGGCCTGTTGTTTCAATTCTTGTTAATTTCAGAACCATGCCCCTCCCTCTTACCATAATCTTCCCATAATATTGTGTTTTCTGATTTCATTGTCATTTTGGACATATCCATGGGTTTCCTTTATGGCATGCATGCTTACATCCATGGATGCCATCATTTGGCAAAAATAGCTGAGGAATAATCACTTCAATGTCTTTCAGGTGCTTTTTTGTGTCGGCATCTTTGAACAATAAACTTTATGTTACTAGTGGACTTGGTTCGAACTCAGATTCTCCAAATTCATGGAATATCTATGACTCTAGTTCAGACTGCTGGAGCTCACTCAAGAATCCAATGCTGACCCCTGACATTGTAAAGTTCACCGCCCTAGATGGAAAGTTGTATACAATCCACAAGACCTGGAATGGTCTGCTATTTGCTGGTGTGTATGATCCATCATGCAGAAGGTGGCAGGGTATGAAAAATGATATTGCACTCTGCTCATGCGGACCCACGGTAGTTGTAGATGGGACCCTCTACATGTTGGATGAGACTAAGGGGACAAGGCTTATGATGTGGCAGAAGGAGAGCGAGGAATGGGTGGCCCTTGGTAGGTTGTCACATGAGCTCACAAGGCCCCCCTGTCAGCTTCTAGCTATTGGAAGGAGTATTTGTGTGGTCGGTCAAGGACTTAGTACAGTGGTCATCGATGTGGATAAGGCGGTGAAGGTTGGAGGGGTGTTAGTTTGCTCTTCTTTTGGTCCTAATTTTGATTGTGAGAATCACACCATCATTAGTTGCAAGACCATCACCATTTGAAATGTTGATTCTAGATACATTTATTGCAGTATGTTTCATTTGTTTGAGTATCGGGAGACATTTTCCACAAGAAAGGATTTGAATGGACCAAATGATAAATCTATGCATCACTCTGTAACAAACTGTATGGATGTTGGATCTAATCAGATGCATCATTTCAGACATAAAAGTAAATTTGCTTGACAGCATCACCTGCTATTCCTGTCGCACCCATCTCCTTTGCGTGTATTAAAATTTCTGAGTTTGTCTATTGACATTTCTTATTTAGCAAGCTAGCCACTCGAGATTGACATGGACATCAAAACCAGACAGCAAGATTTAACCCAAAAAAAAGGACACAACAATGTCTCAGGGCCTGTTGGATAGCATTCTCGCTTGTCGGCAAAGGCAACCTGGTCCATGTAAATGGCCAAAGACCTTTGCAACATTCTTGGACTTGAACACTGGTTGCGGAGGATTCGGCGTTGGGATCAAAGACGGGGACCAGTTTAGAGTGGGTGTCTCAAGACCCAGTCTTGTTTAATCAGAATGAAGGCAGCAACCAGCTCTTGATTGCTACCAGCATGACAATAATTGTTGAACGTGTTTACCTGGATCAAGATTGAGGAATATAAATTTGGAAGGAGTACTTAACCACCAATTAGAGGTGGAGGTCCAATCTCTTTTAAGCAGGCAAATGCTAATCATAGGCCAAAGCTAAGTCGACGTACTTAATACCTCCTTGGTTGAAAGGTATCCCAGGCTCCACTCTTGTTTAGGTGCTCTATTATTTTCAGGTTGTCACAGCAGAGTGCTGTGGTGGGCAGTCATGCAGGTTGTCCATGTTAAACATCTTTAGAACTGTTCTCTTCTCTTGCTTTCAAATAATCATATATTGATTTTTGTTCACTTATATTTTTTTGCATATAATGCCCAATGAGTATGATTGGAGTTGGTAGCATGCCATAGGAAACAACAATATCTTCTGACATTGGTATTAGACCAGTAGAGTGGTCAGAATGGGTAACCGGCTCAAAGCCACTCAACCAACTTGCTTTCATGGCTATGACCATGCCGGGAGTGGGGTGGAATAAACGGAAAACCCTGTGGAAAGCTGTCAAGCAATCAGCAACCAGGAAGAAAGGGAATAAAAAAAATGCACGCACTGTTGCCCCTGTTCAGCTGTTTCTGGTCCTCAATGTTCTGCTAGAAAACAATAAACATCAGACATGATTTCCCTGAAAATTAGGTTTTAATCAGGCATCTTACAGGGAATTTCTAATGAACCACAGGACCACCATGTCATGCTATAACTCAATAACTTGAGTACATAAAACCTGGATAAACGTCAGGCCCTATCCATGTTGATACTGCTCAAACAACATTCAGCAGTTACGAGAGATTTATCCAAGCATGGAAGCACGTCGCATCACCAGTCCGAGACTGGAACAAACCCCGGAAGTCAGTGTCATATGGTGGGAAAATCCCACAATCAGAGAGAGTAGTTACCATGCCCAGCATATGATGACATGGATCTGAGCCTCAAGTGGTGGTAGGGCCAGCTCCAGTCAAAAAAGAGCCACATCAAATACAAAGACTATAGAAAGCAATAAAGTGGGCATTGTGGGTGATGAACAGATTAGAAAAAACAGTATTACAGACTGACTTCTAGGTTGTCTCAGCAGATTACAACATCTTCCACTGAGTTGTTGATCATTCTCACAATTAGCTAACTGCCATCACCATTTGCAAAGCATTCTGGGATGTTGTTATCACTCTTTATCACAAAAAGGGCAGCACTGACCGCTAAGCAATGGTTCACCTCCAGCAAAAGGTCAGCTAGGTGGCTTCCCTATGGAAGCATGTCTGCCTGGAGGACTAATTACCAACTAATTAAGATAGTATCACAGTCAAGGACTTCAATAGAATGTCCCTATAAAATATTTTTTTTCAACCACAGCAAGTTCTTATAACATGAATGTTCATGACTAAGCATTGATTCATTCTTGCATGCAGAAATGGCAATGAAAATTGATGACCTTCATAAATAGCTCGAGCGTGAATGTTACATCTGTTTAAATAAAATCATATGGAAGAAGAGGTCAGCGGTATGAGAACTGCAATGTAGTTCAAACCACCATTGAATGAGCCTTGTCATTTGAAATTGGTCTGGCTCCATCCCACAGCTCCCTTAGTTCATTTCTTAACCATGACAGGAAAATAACAGGCCCCAAAGTTGATGGAACCTGCAGTGATACAATTAACAAGAATGCAGCTGTTTGTTTACTAGAGTTTGGCACATACGATGCACAAGAGAGATACTACACATGGCTGTTATCTTCCAATCTGATTAAAAGTTTCAATAATTTATGCAATTTTATAAATACACTCCTAAGAAAGCCCTTTAATAAATGATTTTTTAGTATTATTTATAATTAAGCTCCATTTGACATGACACCCCCCAAGACAATAGTGTTAAAAAGACAAATACCAGTATCCCAGAGTACAAATCTTGCCATGGTTTGGTTCAATGATTCAAAGAGGGTTTTTTGATATGCAGAATAATAACAAGAATAAAGGAAATTTTTTGGAAAAGAAAATTTATTTATGGCATGACTTCAAATAGCTTGATCAGGAATTATATGATAGAAGAGGGTTCATATTATGTTTCATAAAAGGCAAATGTATACTTTTCCTATACAGAGAATACTTGTAACAATAATAGCATGTGCATACTGCATGACGGCACTGGCTTATCAACAAAACTAAAATTGAACACAGATGAAAACAACTGATACCTCATGTGAAAGAAACTCACCAGATAAAGAAGAGCAGGCTGTGGAGACTGACTCAAGATTCCAGCAGCCAAGGCAGTCATCAGCCCAACTGCATAACCAGAAAGTGCGTACCATATGTATTTATGCTGTTTTGAGGAAGATATGCCTGATGAAACATCCATATCTCTATACTTTTCATGGTCGAAACAGAGGACCAAAGCTAGAAGCATTCCAGGAATGGCCTGCAGAATCAACATCCCCTTTGTTATTGTAATTTAACTGGCAACTTAATGAAACAGGCAGAGCTACAGCGGCTATAGAAAAATAGGCATGTGATAGGAACAGCATCAAGATTAGGAAGATCAAATAAAAAGGCTTAAATGATTCAAAGTGTCCTACATGATTATTTGTAGACAGAATGAAATGATTTGAGCTCAACATCAACAGAACATTACTATTACGCAAATGAAAGATATGGAGACAAAATATAGAAGTAAAAACAACAACGAACCATCATGCCAATAATATCTTCACATACAGATAAAAGAGGCATCGCCTTATAGACTACATCAGGACAAAACAGTTAAGACATCATTACAACAATTTCAGCCCCTCCCATTATGGAGTGGGCAAAACTGAGTAAAGATTTTATCCATAAGAATTTGCTAGTTTTAGTTCATAAAAGATGAGAGAATTGCGAACAAGCTGCTCTTAGTTGCATTGACCAGATAATCATGAGAAGTTGCTACCTCAGTAAAACAAAAGTTTGATTGGGTGAAACAATTAGACTTCTGCATTATTTTGATCTCTGTAAATAGAGACACGATATTTAAATATAATAATAACCTCTCACATTGGCAAAAAAATATCACTTTTCTTTCCGCTTGCACATTTGCATATTCCTCATGTTTCTTGTTATTGCATTCAACATGATGCATTACCTCCATCATACCCACCAAAAACCCTACCAAAGTTGCCACCATCCATACACATGGGCCTTGATGACCACATCCAATGGTATTAACTCAAGGGTCTTCATTCCCAACTCCTTGAAAGCCAACCATGACCTTAACTAGGAAAAGAGAGGGATAGGTTAGCTCTCCTTACCGAAGCAATCACTCCAATGAGATATCCTTCCTAATTAAGTTCCATCTCCCTATTGGCCTCATTCAAGTACTCGAATTGGTAGAGTTCAAAGATTTTTATTGTTGCATGGTCTATGCCATCATGACTACAATGTTGCATGCGGCACTCATACAATTGGCTGCCTATGTAATTATATGGCATAACAAAAGAGATTGCACATAAAATCATCACACTGTTAGTTCTCTTTTGCAACAGATGGAGATCGCATATTTATCAAACTTGTGTAATTTACAACAATAACTTGGTGTTACCAAAGACAAAATTAACATAAAATTGGGACTATTAACAGAAGCTGTTTACACATTATTGTTGGCTCAAGCAGGAAACAAAGGGATCATATTCATCTGAAAATAGGGACCAGAAAACAATTTGTATCATCCATAGATCTTCCCTTTTGGAATGTTGTATGCTTGCTCATAGGAGGGAAGTGGTGTGTTCGGATCAATATTGTGCTGATATAAGTTTGATTGTATGCAGGGCCAATATCAATGGCAAACTAGGCAAAAAAAATGTATCCATGGAAGTATCTGCCAGAGATGAACAAAGCATAACCCTAGATACCAGAGTTGAAGGAGGAGCAAGAGATGATCAAGGTTTCATATAGAGGTGAGTGTGTGTGCAGCATACAATGAATGAATGGCAGGTACGGTGCTCCAATATTGGTCCAAAATTTTAAACAAAGGTATTGGATATTAGGGAGATTGGTGTCAATGATCAATTGTTCTAAATTCTTACATTTTGTATCATAAATTAATTCATGCTTCGAGCAATCATATTCAAATAATTAAATCACAACTAATTTATCTTCACATTTTGAGATAATATCAAATATTGAGTTGTGACCATTCGACTCAGCTCAAAATATATGATTTGCATATGACTAATATGCAATTCATAGATGTATCAGCCTAGAACAAATATGGATACGATTAATATTTTATTTGACTATGTATCCATTTAGAACAGACCCAGATACAAATTTCACTACTAATTCAAATTTGTATTTGTATTTGTATCCACTAAGTAGAAGTGGATATTAGAATGATCCATGTTTGGTCCCTAGATTCATAACTCTACTTTCACATTTGATACGGAAATCACATCACAGGTAATTTAGGATCAAGGGATCATGAGAATTATAAAACAATCAAAGCAAAAAACAGCAAGAATGTTTTGATTCCTATAGGGTTTCAAACTTCCATGCAGCTCTATCCCTTACAGGGCTCTCCACAACCCAAATTATCATATTCTCACCAAAACCTGGCCCAAACCATATGCACTTCCATCTCAAATTCCACTCCACAGGCATTAGAATTCAAAAGACTGGATCCCTAATACAAGTCCATGCCCATTTTTGGTTTCCACTTGACATTTTTTTTTTTTGGTGGGCTTTGTCCTGATTGCACACATCCAAACTTCCATAAATCTCTTATATAAGATTTTGTATCAAAAAAAAAAAAAACTCTCCAACATAAGATTTGTTGAGAGGAGTACTGGATGAATGGCTGTGATAAAATGCATATGTATCCACTTTCTTATGCAACCATCCTTCCCTCCAATTCCACTTCTTATACAAGTGTGGGAAACAACCGGACATAACAGAACACAACAGAATTAATCTTGTTCTGTATCCACTCACTGTCTCACCAAAATGCCTTTTATTAAGAATCAAGTCAAAAAAACTTGAACATGTAACTCCAATCCCGGTTTCAGTCATGTCCCTACACTCTTAGAATCTTTAGGATTCCTCCCCCCAATAAATACGACCATAAAGTAATAATGTTTTCTAAGAATATGCACCCATAATCTCTCTAAACATAACGAATTCTCTTCTCTGTGTGGTATTGTCATAATTGCATTTTTTATTTTCTATATTTTCCATATTAACCAAAGAGATCTCTACATGCACAGATGCTTGCCAGTGCATGCATATAGTTATTTTAAATTTCTCTTTATCTTCTTTGTCATGTTTTTAAATTTTATTCTTTTTTATTTTATTTTCAGATTTTCCACATATACAGGTCATGGCAGGATTTAATTAACATATTGTGTGTACCATACTTGTAACTGACCAATATAGCAAAACCATACCAATATATGATAGTTGACATCACCTTTGTATGATAACTACTGTCCCTTGTGTACCGACAACCCAATCAATATGGGTACCAATGTCCAGACTCTAAAACTTGCATCGTAGGAAATGTTCTTGTAACTTACTAACATCAAACTTATACCACTTGATAGTAGAATTAGTTGTTGAGCTTTCCGATGGATGTAATTCTGAATTTGAAGTTTTTAATCACCATACCTGCTTCTTCGAATCAATTCAGAGAAACTATACCATATATGGTTGCATTAATTGTGCATAGGCTTTCGTCTTGTCAAGTAAGACCTTTTTCAGGGGAAGGGAAGAGTGAGGGGGATGTGGAAAAGTACTAAATAGACAGCATAGGGCTCCAGGATATCATGGTTCAGATAATGATGACACCTATTTCCTCCAGATGCCTATTCCTTAATAAACTTTAGGTAATAGCAGCATCAGCAAATCTCTTGCACAAAAGAAAACAAAAACAAAACAGGCTATCTATGTATGTATCACAGGATCATAGCTTAGATCAATGTAATTAGACTTAGGTTAAGCATCACTGTAGCCCCACGATAGCAAGAGATCCAATGGAAGATTTGTGGTATCCAACTGGAAGCAGTGCTAATACATATAGTTGAGCAATTGATCAGTTCAAAAAATCAGGTCACACAAGCAGCATTGAAGAAGAAATAAAGCAGGGTGCTCACAAAGGAGTGAAGCAGGATACTAAGGAATTAGTGAGTCTAAGAAACC
The DNA here is from genome assembly GCA_021397845.1 of Areca catechu. Taxonomy (NCBI): domain Eukaryota; kingdom Viridiplantae; phylum Streptophyta; class Magnoliopsida; order Arecales; family Arecaceae; genus Areca; species Areca catechu. The sequence goes on from CM038052.1 coordinate 182,721,022, forward strand.
TATGATATATTGGCATTTAACAAAGAGGGAGATATGCATGCAAGAAGTGCAGACATAAAATTGACAACGAAGTTCAACTCGCTCATATCACTGCCTAACTAGAGGTGCAACGAGTCATCATGATGCTACTTGTTGTCAAGTATTTTATATGATGATTATCTCTGAAAACTGGCATATTCTATAAAAATTTTGAATATCTGTCATTACAGACATTTTTAAGTCCTTAACAGTTAACCATGAAACATTATATAATGGAAAGCCAGTTAGGCCATGGGCAGGCATGACAACCTAGGAACATGAATAAGCAAAACACATCCCTGATGAAGAGCGGTAATGTTGCCAGTTGAAGTTATAAACATTAAATGTGATACGTGAAGCATTATCGTGTTGCATCTCTTTATCAAAGGCACGTCATGCATCCCAATACCAAAATTGAGAAGCAAACCCAAGTGTCTTCTTATGATCAAACTAGTATATGATAAAATAATGGTACATATGATATGCCCAATTTGGCAATATCACAAGACCTAACCTTGCTACAGTTTTAGAAGAGTCTCAATGGAGGCCAAGAATTGCCAGGTCTCATTGATGCTGACAGGAAACCCATTGGACTTGGATCGAGCATGTTCATCATTAAAAAAAATTATTCATCATAAATTTTGGGTGCATGAAAAACATATATAAATGCATGAAGACCTCAAAACATTAATGTATAGCAGTCAAATCAGACTGGAGTACTATTGTGATCAATATGTTGTGCAGTGCAAAGGATAGGAGCATACAAGCCACAAATGTTTTTGTGATGCACATTGAGATAATACTGCATGCACACTTAGCTCAAATTGTAGATACATCAACCAACACATTCCACTTTCAAATTGACCAAGAAACAGATCCCATAATATCATAAGAACAACAGTAAATGCAGGCTAACAGAATTTCATACCATGTCTCCAAGGCCCAGCATCATGTACTCACCAGCAGTGCTCCCAGGAATCAGCCCACCCATCAAATTTCTTGGAAAGACAAGCTTAACAGGCAGCTCTAAGTTCTTTGCTATCAGTTGCAACCCTGGAAGACTCAAGCTATTGGCTAGCATGTGGATTGGGTTAGATGCCTTCTGTGTTGCAACTGAGACCATCACATTCGTTCCAAAAAGCCTCTCCGAGAAGAAGACCCAGAAAATATCATATACAAACAAACAGACAAGAAGCAATGCACAGATCTTAATGTTTGGCAGCCGTACATGGCTAACAAATGCCATACATATGGCAATGCCCAATAAATTGTTCAGAACCCAATGCCCGGAAACGAGCCAGGCCACCACAGTTCCTATACATAACAGCAATAGAATTCCCTGGCTACGTGTAAAAGACTTGGAGCAGCATCTGGAGACAAATGGGTCCATTAAATTGAACAGGGAAATGATGTAGGCAACATAAGGGGAGAGACAAAAGAAGAGCGCAGAGGCTGAGGCAATGGCTGTAAAGGCAGTGACAAGCTGGGAGACCGACGAGAAAAGATAGAACATCAACAGAAGGCTGCAAGAGCTCGCTAGAGGGATCATGAGTGCTTGGGACCGGTCTAATGTGATGGATGCCTCTGAGAAGTCTAGATTCCTTTTCATCTCCTTGCCATGATCCAGAGCTCGGGAAGCTGATGCAAAGGTCACAAAAATTGCTGTCGACATGAGAGCGAGGGATGCAGGTTCCAGCAAGTATGTAAGCCTCCATAGTGAGTCCATAGTAGCACAAATACACCAAAAATACCCCTTTTTTAGTTCTCCCCCTCTGCACTCTGGTTATGTCAATCTAACTTCTTCGAAGCGTTGTCCACTAGTTTGCGTTCCACTTGGAGATGAAACCCTAGGTGACAAGACTTCTGTTACTGGAAGCTCCAAAATTTATCTGGAATAAGCGGAAAAGGTTAAAACGGTGGAATGTTTGGATGTTTCAGACGTCCAATGTACAGATTCCTTTATCCTTTGATATCACATACCGTGAAGTCGTATTAGGGCATACATTTAAGACAGATTTGAGTAATAAAAACTTCGAGATTTCAACAAAGGCGCTTCCTTTAGGGCTCATGATTATTAAAACTTAAAACATTGCATAAAGTAATCGAATTCAAGAAAAAAATAAATTGAGAACCATGAAGATCAATTTTCTACTGAAAATAAGGAGGAAGAGAAGGGTTTTTAAACAGATATCTACCTGTAGGCCTGCGAATCGAGAAAACGATCACTTCCAACACCATCGAGAAGATTATTTTTTGTCTGGAACAGCGACCAATCAAGGGAAAAGAAGGGATTTTTTGGATTAGGTTACTAGGCGTTGCGAAGGAAAGGAGGAGGGGGGGGGGGGGTTTACGAGGTCGGGCTGAGGGGTTTTGAGGTGGCGGTATGTGGACCTGCAAGGAATGCTTTTCCGGATTTCTTCCCCAAGAAAACGACTCAGAGGGCTGCGAGCTCGGAAGTTCGACGACGACCAACCGCTGATTGGAACTTGACCTCGATTTCTGGCCCAATGTGCCGAGTTCTCCGGTATTATCTCCCGCTAATTTTACCCGCCTGATGGACGGCGCGATCGAAATTATCCGTAAAGTTATTGATTGCCGTGCACGACTCTGTGGACTCCGGAGCCCAGCGGTGTTGTCCGGAATCATCGCAAGCGTAGCCTCAACAGCGACAAAAAAAAAAAAAAAAAAAAAAAAAAAACAAATAAAAAAAATATTCAACTCAAATATCAACTTGGATTTTAATATGGCCTAAAATTCAAGGTTTAATTATGATTAAAATATAATAAATATTTATATTATATTATAGTATAATTATTAAAATATTAATAATATATATATAATTTATAAAATTTTAAAATTTGATTATTCAAATTTGACTCAAACTAGATCCGAGAATCAAGCCAAGTCAAAACTTGAAATGAGCTTAAGTAGTTCATGTGCATTCTTACTTTTGGCTCATATCCCTACTAATCTATATCTCTATTCTTGACCTGCACCCATCCTAACCCTACATAAATCAAAGTTTAGCACCTGGCTAGAGTAGGCTATCACCAAAAAAATTGAAAATCCTACTTGTTATAGTAGTAAACAAGATTCATTCGGCCCTGACACGCATCCTTTTTGGAGGCTGGCGCGGCCATGTACTTCTCCACCTCGGTCCCAACTCGTCCACATACTCCGCCACCTCAGCCCTGCCTCGGCCAGGTACTTTTTCATCTCAGCCAGGTACCTCTCCACCTCGACCTCATCACGGTCCCACTTCAGCCATGTGGTGGTTCAGCTCAGCTCGGCTCAGCCTCACCTTGGCGGTGAACCTCAGTACCTCGGCCTCACTTCGGCCATGAGAAGTCCAACTTCGCGGTAATTCAGTTCAGCTCGGCAAGCCTGTGGCACGCCCAGGTCAGCTCCAGCTCGGCACGCCCACGGCACACGCCCAGTTCTAGCTCGACACGCCCAGTCCGGCTCGCCTCCACCTGCGTGGAGTTCGGCTCAGTCTTCTCCGGCTCCGCCGAAGCTCTGCGCACCCGGTCAACCTCATCCGCCCGCGGCACGCCCGCGGTCAAACTCCTCCGCTCGTGGCACGCGCCCAGCTCTAGCTCGGCATGTCCGCGGCGAGAGGCTTCCGCCCGCGCCAGGACGCGACCCCGTGCCCGATCCACCTCGGCCCCCCTGCGACGGTCCATTCCCAGGCCGACGTCTTCCCCGGTGCGAAAGCTCATCTCGGCCAGCCCGGCTCCGCGCGTGTCCGACAGTGCCCAATCCGGCCCAGCTGCCGAAGAGCAAAGCTCACTAGGACAGAGCTTTCTGGCCCTTCCTGACCTCTGCTACAGCAGCCGGGACGAGGCTCTCCGGATCCGTCCACGCGGCGACACCCCTGGAGTAGCTTGCTCGAGCCGGTTCAGCAGCCCGGCGTCCCGTGCCAATTCGGCTCCGCCCGCACGGAGCCCCGCTCCGAAGCGGAGCTCTCCAACTCCCGGTCCGGCACGCCTGTAGCAGATCGACCCCAGTCCGGCTTCGCCTACCTCGGCGCGCTGGGGAGCGGAGGACCCTTTACGCTCCGGTCCGGCACACGCTACCTCGGCTCCGCCGGATGGGAGTAACGCGAACCTGGGACCGGCGTGGAGTCCCGCCCTAGCTCGAGTGCCGCCGTAGCGGGGGAGGAGGGGGACCTCGGGTGGCCCAGGCTCCGCCCAGTCTTGCGATGCCCGGCGTGGTGCCCTTCTCCGGCTCCATCGCACTCCTACGGATGACTTGCCTCAATCTCCGCACGTACGGGAAGCGGCGCAACTCCACCCCAATCCAGAATTTCGCCTGTGGCACACCCACGCCAGGGTCGCGCCCGCGGCATGCCAGCGTCGGTCCACCTCGGCTCCATCCGCTTCCTCGCCAGGTCCGACGCGCCATGCTCCGTCCGGTCTGCTCCTCCGCCATGGCACGGCTCTGCTCCAATCCGTGCCAAGACCGGCGCCTCGCTCGCTCGCCCAGGGCACCTCGCTCTCGCACCTCCAATCCAGCATGCCTGTGTAGGTTTGGCACTTCTGTGGTCTGGCTCAGCCTGGCAGGACTTCGCCCGGTCCGGCACCTCGGCAAGCCAGCCTCCGGCCCTGCGTCTGCCCGCTCCGGTCGACTTCGCCCGCCTGGGGTCTGAATCCAACTCCAGCTCCGGCTCTGTGAATGTCCGGTGCCCTTCTCCGATGGGGATTCGCGTGCCTAGATCCACCCGCGTGGAGTGGTGAACGCACCTCGGTCCACGTGTATGAGACCCTCGTGTTGCCCACCTTGGACCGTGTGCAGGGAAGGCCTTCATCTGCATGATCCATCTACCACCGTCTCAGGTACGTTTCTCAAGATGCAGGTATGATGGCAGCCTGACACATAAAATCACCGTCCCTAGTGCACCTTCTACAAGAAGGGCTATTTAAAGCCTCCAGGATATAATTTACACCAATTAGGAAGGCGTGCCCCATCCAAGGCACTATGCCCCTTCACCAACCTCCTGAACCACCTGGAAGGAGAAGGTTGACCAACCTATCTAAGCCTCCCATGCCTGCAGAAGCCTCATAGGCCTATACTAAGAAGAACGCGCCTTCCTGAACACCAAGAGTCGCTCGTCTACATAAGAGCAGCAGGAAGAGGTGAGGGGAGGTAAGAGACAACACACTCTCTTCATTCTTACATTATCGTCCATTTTCCATCACCCTCTGGCAGCAGAGACTCCTCGAACCATCCGCTGGCTCAATCCCGGTGCCGCGAACGGTGTAGGAGCCTCCACAGTCCCCATCCTCCTCGTGGCGACCAGCGCGGCGGGGGCGGCCGCTGATGCACCCTCAACCCGGGCTCGCCTCAGAGGAGGCTCATCGGCCATCCCGGTGGGCGGCCTCTTCTTAGAGATCGACAGCAAGTCCCTCTCCGAGAAGATCATCCCTGCACACAGATCAACTACGGGTTGGAAGCCAAAAAAGTTAACCCAAATGAAGAGAAGAGAAAACATATATGTATGAAAGAAAGACCTAGGCCGGACTCACACGACCCCCTTGTCGGGTCGACCCTGGCATCAAGGAGGTTCTACTCCGACAGCAGAACCTCGAGAGAAGGGATTTGGGCGGTGCGAAGCTGCTCATAGTCGTCTTGGTCAGCTGCATCAACCGCGGAGATTCGGTTGGAGGACTGGTCCGGATCACTCCAAGCCCAGTCAACTCCCTCAATGGCGACGAAGAAGAATTTGCTCTTCCATCCCTTGATGGAAGAGGGGAGCTCGAATCTAATGCCCTTTGGGCGGGAAGACAAGGGCCACCACCCGTCCTTAGTCGGGTGGTGTTTCAGGAAAAGAATGCCCTGAACAAAGAGAACCGGGCGACAAACCCGTAGACATGGCAGAGGATGATGAAAGAAAAGATAGTCCTAATGGCATTAGGGATTAGCTGAGTGGGGACCAGGCGGTAGTTGCTCAGCATGGACATGAAGAAGGGGTGGAAAGGAAAACGAAGCCCTCCCGAAAAGGTCTCCTTGTAGAAGGCAATCCGGCCCAGGCCACTCGAAGTGACCCTATCCCCGGGTCGAGGGAACAGAAGCCGGACAGAATGTGGGATGTCATAGACATCCCGAATGGTCCCCAGCTCCGCAACGGAAATTATCGAGGCGACCCCACCAGAACCTGTTGACTGAACAGACTCGGAAACTGGTTCGGGCGGGGGAAGAGGGCGAGAAGGATGAGAGGGAGCAGCCCCCGGTTCCCTAATGGACACAGGGCGAACTGGAAGGGCCGGTCTCCTACTAAACTTGAACCGCGCCCCCTCCAACTCCTCATTGGAGGAGGAAGACACTGGCCCCTGTACAGGAGGACCGGGATGAGACATCCTATGAGAAGGACCCAAGGAGAAGAAGGGCTGGCTCGATTTGCAGAAGACCCTAAGCTCAGAAGAGGAACCCTACCACAAGGGGAAAGGTGGAAGCGGATCATGAGGAAGAAGGAGCCCAGACACTACAACGAGCGTGAAGGATTTGAAAGAATAGAAGTCTTGGATAAAAAACTTCTTTTCACTTCCAAAAGACCTATCAAATCCGTACCGTTACGACCCCTCCGCCAACGGATCTACGTCACGTGCTGCCCAACGATGAAAAGGGCATCCCGACCACTTTGAATTCTATGCCAACATTAACTGCTCCTCGGACGTGGCCATGCGGCGCCCCCGCACTGGCCTGCAGGACCATCTCACGGAGCGCCGGCAATCATGACCATCATTGCGCCAAATCTCTGCCTTTCCACACCAGCATCACAATTACTCCCTTCGGCCCGAGCGCCGCGCACTAACGGGCCTCGGGAGTGGGGGGCAAATGATGTGGCGAGATCGCTGACATGGGGGAGCTGACATGCACCGCATCAAAGGAGGCCGCAGCGTCGGATGCCAAGTCAACTCTCCAGCTCGGACTGCTCTGCCGAGCTGAGCTTCCTCGAGGCGATAAGCCGAGCTCCGTCCTCCGTCAGGTCGGTCCCGCGAGCTCGGGATGTCTAGGCTGGAGCCGCACTCTGCCCTCCAGAGTGAGACCCTTGGAGGTTAAGCCCTGTGGTCGGAGTCAAGCTCAGCCCTCCTCCACCACATGGAGCCTCTCCGAGCGCGAGCCCTCTGGACCGGGCCCGCCCTCTACCCTCCAGAGCGAGACCCTCGAAGGTTGAGCCCTGTGGTCGGAGTCGAGCTCAGCCCTCCTCCGCCACATGGAGCCTCTCCGAGTGCAAGCCCTCTGGACCGGGCCCGCCCTCTGCCCTCCAGAGCGAGACCCTCGGAGGTTGAGCCCTGTGGTCGGAGTCGAGCTCAACCCTCCTCCGCCACGTGGAGCCTCTCCAAGCGTGAGCCCTATGGACCGGGCCCGCACTCTGCCCTCCAGAGCGAGACCCTCGGAGGTTGAGCCCTGTGGTGGGAGTCGAGCTCAGCCCTCCTCCGCCACATGGAGCCTCTCCGAGCATGAGCCTTCTGGACCGGGCCCGCCCTCTGCCCTCCAGAGCGAGACCCTCGGAGGTTGAGCCCTGTGGTCGGAGTCGAGCTCAGCCCTCCTCCACCACGTAGAGCCTCTCCGAGTAGGAGCCCTCTGGACTGGGCCCGCCCTCTGCCCTCCAGAGCGAGACCCTCGGAGGTTGAGCCCTGTGGTCGGAGTCGAGCTCAACCCTCCTCCGCCACGTGGAGCCTCTCCGAGCACGAGCCCTCTAGATCGGGCCCGCATTCTGCCCTCCAGAGCGAGACCCTCGGAGGTTGAGCCCTGTGGTCGGAGTCGAGCTCAGCCCTCCTCCGCCACGTGGAGCCTCTTCGAGCACAAGCCCTCTGCCCTCCAGAGCGAGACCCTCGGAGGTTGAGCCATGTGGTCAGAGTCGAGCTCATCCCTCCTCCACCACGTGGAGCCTCTCCGAGCATGAACCCTCTGGACCGGGCCTGCACCCTGCCCTCCTCCACCGAGGTGACCCCGCAAGCTCGGGGCGTCTAGGTCGGAGCGAGCCCTACAATCCCAGCTCAGCCTCAGCTCGGACATGGGCACCGCCATCCCAGGATGCCGGTGAGCCACCCAAGGACTACGGGGCAGTGCCCCCTATACCGTAATAACTGCATGTCCGCCCGTACTTCCAGGAGGATGGGCCAGTCAGAGAGCACGAACCCCGGGGGCGGCGACCCCCAGATCGAGGCTCTGCCAAGCTTCTTAGAATGGGGCGATTGGAGAAGATGTCAGAATGAATAGAAGCTTCCCCTACCGTATGTCAGAAAAGACATCCCGTCCATGGCACGGAATCCCGCCGCACGTGCCTGCCAGCCCAACGAGGATCCCGAGGCAAGTGTCCAACGACCATTTTTCGACTACAAAGAATAATCGACACCCTCGGAAGGGGGAAGGTAACACAACACCAACACCAATACAAGCACAAGCTCAACCAAGAGGGCAAAGTGCCGCCACCACCACCACTAAAAGAAAAAGCCAGGGAAACAAGGAGAGGCGGCAGAACAGAGAACCCCTTTGTCCCCGCCGTTGTTCTCCCCCTGCTGCGTTTTCGTCTTCATTCTCATACTATCCACTCCTCCTAGCGCGGAGTCCATCAAGAGGAGCCCGATCAGGAGGATCTGTTCCCCTGGATTGCCACCGACTTAACCATCGGAGTGCCCCCACCAGAAATCCTGGCCCGGGTCACTAACCCCTGTTTTGCCGGTCTAGGACTACCGGACGGCGAGACAGCGAAAGAGGTGCACTCCGACGCTGACAACAGCTACGGGCCACGGCGATCTTGATGGCAACACTACCCATATGTTGGTATTTATTTTAAATTTGATGTTAGTTTAACTTATAATTTGTTAACATATTTATTTAAATATGCTCAAATATATTACTAAAAAATATGTTTTTCTTTTGTGATCATACTATCATTTAGATGGATTGACTGCCAGAAGAGTTGCTTCCAAAAATAGCAACTATCATTGCAATGTACATCAACCTTCATAAGGCCATTGTTGCATTAACTGGTATATTGCATATATATCGTGTTACTTTATTGATTGGAAGAAGTAAAAAGAGAAAAAGGATTGATTTTGGTGAGTATGAAAGACACAAGATTAGAGAAATTACTTTATACAAGATTGTATTTAATTCTGAGTTGGCATGTATAGAAAATACGCGCATGGATAGGAGAAGTTTTCATGTATTATGTGATATATTACAAACTACTGGAAGATTATCGAGTACAAAAAATATGTGTGTCGAGGAGATGGTTGCTATATTTTTACATATATATGCTCACCATGCTAAAAATAGAGTCATTAAAAAACAGTTTGTTAGGAGTGGTGAAATAATTAGTAGGCAATTTACAACTGTATTGAAGTCTATTCTTCTTTGTCATGAAATATTGCTGAAGAAACCAAAGCCCGTTCCTGATAACTCAACTGACTACAGATGAAAATGGTTCAAGGTACTTTTTCTAATTAGATGGATAAATATTATCTTCATTTTAAATTATTTAAGAAGCAGTTTATATTATTATAATAATAATATTTTATTTGTATTGTAGAATTGTTTAGGTGCCTTAGATGGGACATATATTAGATGCACAGTTCTTGACATTGACAAGCCTAGGTACAGAACAAGAAAAGGTAAAATAGCTATGAATGTTCTAGGAGTTTGTAGTCAAGATATGCAATTCATCTATATTTTACCTGGATGGGAAGGATCAGCTGCAGATGGTAGAGTATTAAGAGATGCGTTATCAAGAACAAGAGGTTTAAAAGTAACCCATGGTAATAGCTCTACTTGTTTAAAGCTTCTTTTCATTTAAATGTTGAACTTATTTTCTAACAAGATTTGTACTTATGTTAGGTTATTATTACTTGTGCGATGCTGGATATACAAATGCAGAAGGATTTTTAACTCCATATAGGGGTCAACGATATCATTTGAATGATTGGAGACAAAATCATCAACCTACAACACCACAAGAATATTTTAACTATAGGCACTCATCTACTAGAAATGTCATTGAGAGATGCTTCGATTTTTTAAGATGAGATGGGCAATTCTTAGAGAGAAGTTATTTTATCCAGTAAAAATACAAGCAAGAATCATTAATGCATGTGCTCTTCTTCATAACCATATTAGAAGAGAGATGTCCATTGACCCAATTGAAGATGAGATGCCTGATGTCCTCCTGACAGAAGAAAATAGCAATAAAGAAGAACTGATTGATCACGTTATGAGTACAAATGCTTGGACTCAATTTAGGGATGACTTGGCATAACAAATGTGAGACCAATCCAGAGCTTGAAGAAATTCTCAAGACTATTACAAATTTTGTTATGTATTCAAATTTTATGTATTTGAGTCTTATTTTAATATGAACCTTGTTGCAAATTGTGATTGAACATTATTACTACCATTTGGAATATGGATGCATAGTAATATTACTTTCGGATTGTTTGTCTTTATTCAACTTATTGTTGTTGTTATTTTAATTTACAATATAAACATCTATTATTTTTTGTGTTATATAATTATCATTTAGATATGGATGCTTCTATAAGTCAAAGGAGGAACCAGGGGAAGAAGCATCAATGGAATGCAGAGGAAGATGCTACACTAATTGGATGTCTGCTTGATTTGAAGAATGATCCTATGTGGAGGGGAGAGGGTGGCAATTTCAAGGCTGGGTTCTTACCTCAATTGGAGAAGATGATGGCAAACAAGATTCCTAATTGTAGCATCAAGGCTTATCCACATATCCAATCAAGGTTCAAGTTGTTGAAACAATAATATGGTGCTATTTATGATATGTTGAATACATCAGGATTTGGACGGGATGATACAAAAAAATGTATTACTTGTTATCAAGATGTATGGGACATCTAGATCAAGGTAATTGCACAACATATTAAATATTTCTTCATTGTTATTTAATTTTTTCTACTTTATGTATAGTTTACTTAATTTTTCTTCCTTTCATTATGATAGAGTCATCCTCAAGCATCTGGTCTTCAGAATAAGCCATTCCTATACTTAGAGGAACTCTCAATCATATTTGAAAAAGATCGTGCAACATGTCAGAGGACTGAAGATCCTGCAAATGCAACAAATGAAATCCTTACAGAGGGATTGAATAGTGAAGAGGAGGTCCAGTTTGTAGATCCTACCGAATTTGAGAGTTACAACTCCATTCCCCAAACTCCTACCGGTCATGTTCAACAAAGTGTTTCTTCATCAAGGTTAAGAAAAAGAAAGGCTTCTAATGAGGAAGACATTGCTCTTACAAGCACTTTGATTAAAACTGTAAATAATCTTGAAGTAATGTGTGAAAGTTCAAGTAAAGGTATTGATAAGTTGGCAGATTATTTCCAGTTTTTAGCAAATGATGAAGAGATGAAGAAGAAAGTTTATGAGGCAATAGCAGAGATTGAAGATTTGGGGTTGCATGAGTCATTGATGGTTAAAGCTGGATTGATAATTGCTCGTGATGGTGCAAGTCTGACTTACTTTTTTTCACTACCTCAGAGGTTGAGAAAATATCATGTATTGGATGTCCTTGGTTTGAGTAATCATTAGGACATTTTATGTTACCAGTTATGATTATTTTGAATGCTGTGGTTGTTTGGTTGTGATTATTTTGGATGCTGTGGTTATTTGGTTGTTTGAAAGACGATTTTATATTAAAGTACTGTTTAGATTATTATTGAATTGTTTATATTATGTTATTGTTCAATTTTTATTGAATTGTATGTCATACAATTTTATGATGTATGTTACTATTGTACCACAATTGGTAGAATTGAAATATATTTTAATTTATGATCACATGATATGAAAAAGATCCAACTGTTATATAAAAAAGATCCACTTTCTTAATTTGAGGATTGTCAGTGTTGAAGTGTTGTCATATATAAATACAGGTTGTTTCAGGTCAAACATGTAATAATATATGAATTTTAATAAATTTGACTTAGGGGTATTTTGGTAATTTGAACTTAGATTACCGGTAATCTATTTATCATACCAAATACAGTAATCAATCTTATTGATAGATTACCTGTGTATACCAAACACAGTAATTAGCATTACTGACAATCTATCCAGTGATAATCTATCTTGCAGGTAATCCATATTACCATTCAGGATTTTCTAGCGATCCACCAAACGCAACCTTATATCAATCTTTTAATAAAGAGCATAAAACAAAATTCTCTCTCAAAAAATTTACTCACAAAACTCTCCTAGAGCCATCACTACTGCAAATAAAGGCCATTGTTGTTGTCACATGCAAAACCCACAATCCGAAAGGCCAAATGGCTTTTATAAAGAGGAGTCCAAAAGTTGCTGAAATCCTCATGCACGTAAGTGGGTGGGAGTCTCCTTGTCTCCAGGTGTCGTAAGTAGGTGGGAGTCCAAAAGTTGAGACTATGGCTTTTCATGGCCAAGACACCACCAATAATCTTTTTCTCGACTCGGCATTCTAGTTTCTACATAATTTTGAAAGATGGTGAATAATCTTGCCTCTATACCCTAGGACCTTCACATCTCAGCATTGCTTAACATTAGCTAAGTCCAAACAATGCTGAAACTTGACTGCTAGAAGTGGCTTGGTCATCATGTATGTAGTATTCTCTTGAGCAGAAATTTTGATTAACTGAATGCAACTACTTGCAACAAATTCTCTGAGCTTGTGCTATCGAATATTAATATGCTTTGTCCTGGCATGAAACACCGGACCTCTGTAAGACATATAGCACCTTGACTATCATAATATATACGAACGATTTTCTATGCAATACCAAGTTCCTTGACCAAACTCTAAAGCTTAACTGCCTCCTTGGTAGCTTCAACTGTAGCTATATATCCTGCCTCTGTTGCTAACACTGACAAGATATGCTGAAGCATCGCTTTCCAACTAATAGGGCTTTCACTTAAAATGAAGATATTTCATGTGGTTGATTTTCTCCTGTCAAGATCATCTACATAATCTGAGTTAATAAAATCAACTAGAATATTGGTGTTAGTGCTCTTTTGAAATAGTAAACTAAATTTTGATATGCCCTTCAAATAACATAGAACCCATTTAATTCTATTCCAATGCTTTTTTCTTGGATCTACCATGTATCTACTCAAAATACTAACAGCCTGTAATAAATTAGGTTTAGTACAAACCATAGCATATATCAAATATCCAACCGCACTAGCATATGATATAAATTGAGTATCTCCTGGCATTCTTCCTTAGACTAAGGATATTGCTACATAAAGAATCTGAAATGCTGAGCTAGAGATGTACTTATAGCATTAGCCTCTATGTTAAATTTGGCCAATACCTTCTCTATGTATCCCATTTGGGTCAACCATAGCTTCCCATTCTGCTAATATCTATGAATCCCCATGCCTAGGTCTTCTTGGCACTTCCTAGGTCTTTCATTTCAAACTCAAAATTAAGTTTCTGTTTCAACTTAAAAATCTTTTGCATATGTTTATAGGCTATAAGTATATCATCAACATATAGCATCAACAGTATAATAGAATCATTACCAAAAAAAGGGAAATAAACACAACTATCATACTTACTCCTAATATAGCCATGCATCATCATAAAAGATATCAAACTTTTTATACCATTGACGTAGAGCCTATTTTGAACCATAAAGAGACTTTTTCAACTTGCACACAAACTTTTCATTGCCTTTTTGTATAAAACCATCTGACTACAGCATATAAATCTACTCATCAAAATTACCATATAAGAAAATAATCATCACATCAAGCTGCTCCAACTCTAAATTCCAAATAGCCATCATAGATAGCATAACCCTGATAAAATAATGTTTAACAAGTGGAGAAAATATCTCATCAAAATCTATCCGTTTTCTCTAACTATAGCCTTTCACTACCAATCTGGCTTTATACATTAGTGGTTCACCTTCTGATGAAACTTTATTTTTTATGTATATCCACTTGCAGCCGATTGCTTTTTTCCCTTGGAAAGAATGACAAGTTCCCAAGTCTCATTCTTATAAAGAGAATCCATCTCTTCTTCCATAGCAATCTGCTACTTATCACCATTTTTACTTTGCAAAGCCTCCTGAAAAGATATCGGATCACTAGAAATAACAAGAAAAGCATGAGCAACTGTATTGCAATAGAGTAAGGCTCCTCCTGTTCATGTGGTTGTACTTCTATATCTTATTCTGAAGATTTTCTCGAACTAGCATTGTTATTGTGCCTTGCTTATGATAGTGAAGTACCAAGTTATGCCTTCCTTTTGCTAGTAATTAATAAATTTTTTGGAGGTATATTCCTCATCATTGTCAATGTGAAGAACCTTTATCTACTTGCCTGTCTGCTTTTCAACTTCACCTTTCTAGCACTTGAACTTTTCAAATACTTCTGACTTATGCTTCAAGAAATAAATCCAAACCTTTGTGGAGAAGTTATTAATAAAAGTAACAAAGTATCTAGCTCCTCCAAGATAAATGACTGGTGCTGCTCCCCAGACATCTGAATGATGTTCTCAAGGACCTATGTGCTTCTTTAAGTTGAGGTGACAAACTTTGTCATGTATTGTTTACCAAAAATACATGTTTTACAAAAATCAAGTTTGCATAATTTAATACCCTTGAGTAAATTTTTATTATGCAATTCTAACATTCCTCTTTGACTCATTTATCCAAGCCTAGCATGCCACAACAATGTAGCATCATCATCAGAAGAGGATGTAACAGCATCATTACTGATAATACTTTTTCTAATCAACATGTATAGAGAACCTATTTTTTCTTCATTCATCAATATTAAGATACTACATTTAATTTTTAATATACCATTGGTATCAGCAAATGTGCATCCATTTATGTCTAAGGTATTAAGAGAAATGAGACTCTTTCTCAAATTAAGAACATACTTGATATCTGTCAAAGTTCTTACAACTCTAAACATCTTAATTTTGACTGTTCTTATCCCAACAGTTTTGCACTCGATATTTTACCCATAAGAACTCTACCCCTATCATGAGATGTACAGGAAATAAACTAATTTCCATGTCGGCACAAATGATAAGAGCAACTAGTATCAAGAATCCAAGTATTTGAAAAATCCATACTTGAGGAGATGGTCAACACATCTCCATCCTTTTCAGGCTCAGTAGCAACTCCAGCTTCATCAATGTTTTGTATCTACTTTGACTTTAATTTAGGACAATTTATCTTCCAATGACCTTCTTGCTTGTAAGCAATGACACTTGTCATTTCATCCCGTTGACTTAGATCTGAAATGATTTTTTTACCATCTTTTTATTTTTGACATCCTCTTTCTTGATCCAACCCTTTATCATCAAATTATTACCTGTATTAGATTTGTGCCTAGCCTCATTTGATAGCAAGGTTGTCTTGACCTCCTTCATCTTTAAAGTATCTTTGTCATATAAGATGATAGTCACCAAATGGTTATAGGATTTGGATAAAGATGAAAGAAGAATAATAGCCTGATCTTCTTCCTCCACGTTCACTCCCAAATTGTGAAGCTATGAAATCAACTTATTGAACATATTTAAATGCTCAAAAAAATCACTCCCTTTAGATAAATGTAAGATATAAAGTTGCCTTTTCAAATATAATTTAGTTGTAAGACTTTGATATATAAAGATCATCTAATTTTTTTCATAAATCAAAAGTAGTTTTACAATCTTTAATATTATCATTACCTCATATGCTAAACAAAGTACAATAGTGCTAGAAGTTTTCAGATCAAGCTTTAACCATTCATCTATATAAGTAATACCAAATTTTTCTTGGAAAGAAAAGCTTTGTGGAGGTTTTGCTGAATCAGGATTGCTTTTATCCTCTTCTTCCATAAGTTGAAGTCTATTTTGCTATCAAATTTCTCAACCTAGAATTTTGTCGACATCTTGACTGCATACACTAGATCAAGTTAGCAGAAACATACAAGAAAACTCAGCTCTGATATCAGATATTGAATATCAAATCCAACGAAAAGACCGAACAAAAGTATGTATCTCTAAGCATATTTATATGTCAAGATCAAAAAAATAATAAACTAATAATTACAATAAAATAGACAAACCACAGAAGAATACCGGGATTTACATGGTTTGGCCGTAGTCTACGTCCATGGGGCATGCAACTTCATTATGAAAAAAAATATACTAATATAAGATATTACATCTCTCAAATCCCTTTTATCAATCTCTTAATAAAAATCAATCTAAAATAAAAAGTATTTCAAAAAAAAAATTAACTCACAAAACTTTCCGGGAGTCATCCCTATCACCGCTGCCGTAAATCTCAAAGGCCACTACCACTGTCACATGCAAAACCCACAATCCCAAAGGCCAAAATCGCTTTTATAAAGAGGAGTCCAAAATCCACTGAAATCCCTACGTGCATAAGTGGGTAGAAGTTTCCTAGTCATTGGGTGTCGTAAGTGGGTGGGAGTCCAAAAGTAGAGATGCCACGTCTTTAGCTTTCCATGATCGAGATGCCAATAACATTAATTTACTTCACCTTATTGGATATCTAATCTGATTTGATCCTAATGAGATAGATTTTATCTAACTTGTTGTGTATCTATTATAGGTACAAGAAATAGTGAAATCCACCTAAAACTTGACATGTATATGAAAGTTTTCATAAACTCGCTTCCTAATGCACAAAAAAAAAGAACAGAAAAAAACTTTTTATATCTTTATCTAACATGATATGTTCAACCCATCCTATCTAACTCTACCAGCTTTGTTCTACTCTTAAATAAGTATAGAACAAATATGAATAATGGCCTATCGATCCATACTCAATCTATTGCCATCCATATTTTTTTTTTGTTAATGATGATATAAAAAGAATGTAGAGTTTCTAATATTATATTCATGATTTTTATTATACCATATATAAAATAATAATTTTAACTAAAGAATATCTTATTTTGATTATTTTGTTAATTTTTCACATCTCTTGTAATACATGATTAACCCTTATTTAAATTATATATATATATGTTGTTACTTCTGAATAGTTGTTTGTAATTTGAGATCCGAGGATAGTAGTTATCCTCTCCTCTTGCTTTCTTCTCTTCATTTTTTCCTTTCATTCATTCTCTTATTCTCCTAGTCTTCCTCTTATTAATTTTCTTTTCATTTTTTCCAAACATAAATCATGCATGCCCCATTGCTAGTCACATAAAATGCATATGTTGTAATAATTAGCGATGTTGCATGGAAAGTCTTATTTATGGAAGGAGTTTTAGGAAAAGTCATTTTGAAAACATAGTTTTATCTAACCAAGAATTATTTTTTAAGTAAAGTTATTGTTAAAAAAATAAAGTTTTAGTAAAATAATAATAGGAATGATTTAAGCTTAAATTAAACACTGCTTTAATAAGAAATTAGATTTACCAAGAGTCTAGTTGGATTGACTCATTAATTTATGATGCAAATCAAGAAAAATCTGGAAACGTATGGTCACTATCCTATGATAAATTTTGACCCTCATGTCAATGAAAATTCTATCTACAATATGACATAATAAGTGTTGATAGATCTTTTAAACTTGGCAAGAAAATAGAAATAAAAGAGTATTTAAATTCTAAAGAGAATAAATAGGAGAGAGTGTATCTTGAGAAAAGAAAATCCATCGTTGTTTTTGACTCCCATATCATCCGAATTCATGATCTTATATAGACCACGGGAAGATGTAAAGATGGGGACGCTTTAACCAGTTGCTCTCGATAAAAAGTAACATATCAAAAAAATATATCTATCTAATAAAAATATTTAATCAATTATTTAACTAAGAAGAAAAGTGATGATTAAAAAATAAAACTAAAAAAAAATAAATTTTTCCTTGTAGAAATGCTAACAAATAATTCATAAATAATGAGCTTTACTGGTAGTCGATGCTTGCATCTCATTTGTGGTGCTACTTATGGTTCATATAAAAGTTGAGATTCATTGAAACAAAAAAAAGTATTACATTCTTCTTTGTTTTGGTTGTAAAATTGCAAGTTATTATAATTATTTTTGTAGATAGGATAGGTTATTATCTTTAATAATGACAATTTCACTCTAATTCTAAGATATAGGTGCAAATGAATTAAACTATTCATGAGTTATTCGAGTTTAATTTGGATCCAAGTTTGATCCGATTTAATTATTATTGAATTTAAGTTTTTACCTATTCAACCTGGATTCAGTGTTATTTGAGTTCGATTCAAATCCAAATTTGGCCGTGTTGGCGTGGAGTCCCTGGATCGGCCGGTCGGAGCCGCTGCGTCGCAGGACCTCTCCCTGGTTCACCTGCAAAACAGGTTCCTTGCCGGAGTTATTCCGGTGGAGGACACTCCGATGCCTAAGTCAGTGGCGGATTCCAGCCACAGAATGGGGAAGATGTGGAGAGTGGAAGAGAAAAAGGCTCTTGGAGATTGTAAGCATATATGAGCGAGAATGTTCGCGTACCTCCCTAGCAATCCTTCTTATCCTTATTTAAAGAAGGCCTCCGGCCTGCGTCCCGCTCTTTTTTCGATGATCATGGGGAGCCAATCTCTCCCATGATTGGTGATCATGGGTTGTCATGGAGCGGTTCCGGCCAGATCGGAGGCGTAGTAGCAAGAGTTGCGCGCCATGATCATGGCATGATGAGTGTCCATTATAACCGTTGATTATGGTTGCCTTTCTGGAACAGATTGTGGTCTAAGCTTCGGATTTTCCTTCGCGTGGGTCGAAGACTTGGTATTTCCCCGAGGTCGGAGATCGTGTCTACGGCGGGGATCGAAGTACGTGCCTTCGAAAGTCGATGGATAGTGCGGTCTTCGACCGAGGCCGAAGACGTTACCCGAAGGACTGGCCTCCGGATGTTGTGGTTCGGTTTGAAGCCTTGGGTTGCCTGCAGTTGGCCTGTCCTCTGCTTGGTCCGAAGTTCGTAGTCCGAGAAATGGGCTTCGACCAGTCGAACCGGAGTTTGGTTTATAGTTGAACTGGGATATCCCAATAGTTGATCCCTACTCTCAGTTTTCGAAGCGGAGATCTGCCTCGTGAAGTGAGAGTATTAAGGTTTTGTTGTTTTCCTCCTGAGAGACGGTACAATAAATGATTACGGGATCCTTGATTGGACTGTCCACCACGATCTGAGAATCAGATGGTGGACAGGTGTCACTCCTGAATTGGAGAAAAGTAGGTGGCCCTGGGGCCATCTTTTCTTTTCCCGTTGCACGGTGGTTGAGGCAATCTTTTGGTTGGGATTTGGATGGTTATGGTGGCCGTCCTCTGTCCGTTGGATGAAGGGTATACCTTATCCTAGCGATCAGTTGTAGGTGGGTTACCTCCCACGGTAACCTTGAGTCAATTTAACCCTGGTGGGGCTATAGAGACCCTTACATTTCTTTTGGGGAAGGGCAAAGGTCTGGGCAAGGAAGCTTCTTCAACCTCGTCTCATCCTCCACCCGAACTGTTCCGGACTACCAGTCTATTCTTCAGGTAGAATCTTCTTTCTGTTCCCTTGCTTCATTCCTTTGTCATGGAAGAGACTGTAGAGAGTCAGGGGAAACAGGTTGGGCCCTCGGGGGCCGGAGACATAGTAGGCCCGGAGTCAGTTCCCAGCTCGGTTTCTCAGGATAAGGCTGAGGAGTTTTCCTTCGTCCTCCCCGCGTCCGAGGAGCGGGTGAATGAACCTCCCCCCGGGTGTATAGCTGTATACGAAGATCATCTAAAAGCTGGTCTTCGATTTTCCCTGCACATTTTCTTCGTTAAGATCTTTCGCTTGTACCAAGTGGTGCCAGCGTAGTTGACCCCGAACAGCATCAGGAACATCTACGGGTTCCTGGTTATGTGCAGCATCGCGAACATAGTGCCTAGGACCAATCTATTCAACCCTTTTCGTCCTAAGAGGGATTTCCACAGTAACGGATGGTGGGTGATTGGTCCCAGATCAGGCCGTAGGGTTATCAAGGATATGCCCAGCGCCATCCACGGGTGGAAACCCGTTTTTGTATTTGTGTTGTCTCTCAATCCATGGGGCTTCGATACGATATGGAAGAAGCCTTGCCTAACTGCCAATGATGGGAAGAAGGTCTTGGCGGCCGACTAGTCGGACTACGATCTCTTGGTCAACTCTGAAGTTGCTCCATTCGGGAATTGTTGGAATTAGCAGATTCCCCTCATTAGGTATAGCAATAGGAATTTCTGCTCCCCTTTCTTGGATTTATTGTAGTCCAATCAATTGAAGTGAAATCCTTTGCTTGCAGGTGGTGGGATGAGGCCCGGCTTGAGCTGGCTCCGGCACACTTCGGAAAAGAGGGTGGCACAGGCCCCTCCTACCAGGTCTGCGGTGCGGAAGAAAGCTCGGAAGGATGGTCCCGAAGGGGACCAAAGTATTTCGTCTTCCGGGAGACCTCAGGGGGAGACGTAATAATTGCGGAAGGGGCTCCGTCAAGACCCCATCCAATCAAAGCTCCATCGGTGGCTATTTCCCCAATGCGTATAATGGGGAGCCCGCCTTAGGGAGCGGTAGTGCCGCCGTTCTGCCCCCCTGCTACTGGTGGAGGCAAAGCGCGGCAAGTCGAAGGAGAGTTCACCTGCGGGGCTTCCTCAGCCGGAGTCCGTTTGATGAACTTCTCGGAGTTTTTGCCTACGGGGAGACTGCTGGTCCCGGCTGTAGCCAGGCAGGCACTGAAGGGTACACTTCCGCCTCACCACTTGGCTATTTTCCGGAATCGGAGCCTTCCCGGGGTGTTCGATTCTGCCTTCTCCGCTCTGCAACAGGTATGATCCTCCCATTTCTCTTTGTCTTGAGGATTGTTCGATTCATGACCCCTCCTTTTTGATGTAGCTGTCTACGACCTCACCTTCATGGAGGAGGGCTTGGGGAACGTAGACAGCCTCATTCACGACCTCAAGGAAGAGCTATAGACCGCTAGGGCTGCCAAAGAAGTAGCCGAGGAGCTAAAGCAATCCATGGAGGACCGTCTTGCCCGGATGATTGATGAAGTTCGTGAACTGAAGGGCGAATTGAGAAGTGCTCATGTAACAATGACGGGACAAGAGGCAGGGTGGAGGAGGAGCAGGAAGCAGGTCGAATCCCTGGAGCATGCTGCCAGGAGGATCAGGAGAAGATAGGGAGCCTGACCAAGACGGCGGAGGAGGCTTCCAGGAGGGCCGAAGAGGCGATCCTGGAGTCCGAAGCTGCTAAGAGGGAGTCTGCATCTTTGAAGAAGCAGGTTGATGATGCCGTGGCGGAAATCAATGAAGTAACCTTGTACGGCTACCAGCACGGCTTCAACGACGGACTCTCCAGGATGAAGGGGACCTTCCCTCACCTCGACCTTTCCAGCATTCCACCTTTCGATATAGCTAGAGAAGAAGAGGAAGTGGAGGGGGCCGAAGCCATGGTAGAGGCCGAGGAGGCGCCACGCCCGGAGGAGGAGGCTGCTACCCTAGTCGAAAATTCGGAGGTGACCCCAACTCTGACTATGGTCCAGGAGGAAACTCAGGCTGGAGGAGTCCAAGCTGAAGGTTCTCTGGTCCTGGTCCAGACTGACAAGGTCCTCTTAGAGCAAATCGATAAGGCGATCCAGTCCTGTGGTGTGGAGCCTTCTTCTGCTGATGTTGAGTGACTTGGGTCACTCTAGATGTATTTTCCTCCTTTCTTTTTTGCTTGATCAACGAACTTTGTATGATAGCTTTTCTAAATTTTGGAATGAATTTTCCTTCCTTTGCATACACCATGTTGTGCTTCATGTGTAGCTCAAAATGGTTTTACATTTCTTTTTCTGCTTAGTCGAATAGCCGTAGTTGAAGGCCGTTCAGTCAATAAGAATTGTTTTACCGTTCTCTTCCTTGTTTGGTTGAGCAGTCGTAGCCGAAGGCCGTTCAATTGGTGAGGACGAACTCCGGACGGACCAAAACTCCGTTGCTGAAGACCGTCACATTCCTTCGGATGTTAGGTTTGTTCATTACGGCGGACAAGAGTCGTTTCTCCGCCAATCAATGATCTGGGAGATTTGATTGTGATTATCGCTGTCCACGTGGCACGTCGATATTTGTACAGTCGTGATTTCTTACGTCTTGCGAGCCATCGGGTCTCCTTTTTTCAAAAAGGAGATATTAATGATGCCGTCGCACGATGAGGATTTTTCCGGATTAGAAGCGATGGCGGTTGTTGTGTTGTCCCGAAGGTGGCTCCGAGCGACTTTTCTGGTTCTCGAAGCGTCGCCCGGACACGTGGCGCCTTCTAATGCTGCTGGGAAGGACGTGGGGCACGCCTCCCTGCAGTCGGCCATGGGTGCAGGGTTTCTATAAATAGGACCCTGCCTTTCGCTGTCAAAGGCCATCATTTTTGTAGGCTTCTTCCCTCCTTTAACGATGAGGTTCAGCACTTCTGAGCTCCGCCATGCAGCGAAGAGGAGGGCTATCGACCCAAAAAGGAAACGAAGTCCAGAGTCACATGGGCCAGGAGACAAAGAAGAGGAGCCTCTCGTGGACCATCTCGAGAAGAAGGTCCGCTTGCTGGAGGCTCGGCTGAGGGAAGCCTGGGATCAAGTCACAGTGGCGACCACGGCGGCGGAGGAGGCAAGGAGGGAGGCGGTGGATGCCGTCGCAAACTTCAAAGCTTCTGCCGCCTTCAAGGACGAGCTCACCGGGGTGGCCCTGGACTCCTTCCACCAGGGGTTTTGGGAGTGTCGGAGGAAAGCCTCCAAGTTTTACAACTTGAAGGGCTTGGACAATATCAAACCCTCCGTTCCCTTTCCTGACCACGAATTCGATTCTGACTCTGATGAGGAGTCGGACTCGAGTTCGGACGGGAACCTCGGGGGCCCTTCGTCGTCCCACCAGGTCTCTCCCAGACGGTACGGGAAAAACCCGTCGGGAGTTATTGAAAATTTTCTAGATTCTTCTGCTGCTGCTCCTTTTTTTTTTATCTCTCTTTAGGAGAGTTTCTTTTCCTTTTTCTTACTCTCTCTTTAGGAGAGTTTCTTCCTTTCTTTTTTTTCTTTTTTTTTTTGTGCAAAAATTTGAAAGGAAAGAAAAATCTTTTCTATTACCTCTTCTCGTGTACTCTTTGTGATGTGTTGCATCATGATTTGTCTGTAATGTAGACTTCGTAGACCACTTTCGAACTACAGGGAAGAAGTGAGGTCAATTGGACCGTTCTAAGAATGTTCGTTGTTGACAGAAAGGATGACAGTGGTCCTTTTAAGCACGTATTCGGATTTTCTGTAGGGTAAGGTGTATACACCGTCCCTGTGCACTTTCTGTCATGATTAAGGTAGGCTGTTCAGGCCCGCCTCGATGCGTGTTCGGATTTACCATAGGGTAGGTTACGAGAACCATCCCTGTGCTTTTGATCTTTTTGGATGGCCTGGTTAGACCATCCATTGCGCTCGTCGGGCATACCGATAAGGTGAGTGGATCAGACTCTCCTTTGCGCAGTTGACCGATTTTTCAGATCGGGTCATTCAGGCTGTTGTCGTTCAGTCGATGCAACTAGCCGTTTTGAGTTGAGTAGGGTTGAGAAGTTTTGCACATGAGTTTTTGAAACTTTTTCATTGATGGTATTTGCGAAGGTTTTGTACATTCCATGGCCGGGATATGGTCTTCCCCTCCAGGATCTTGAGTCGATATGTTCCTGGTCGAATGACTTCTTCGACTTGATATGGACCTTCCCAGTTGGGGAGAGTTTACTCTATTCTGTTGGCCTGGACACTTCTGCTCTTCGTAATACCATGTCCCCCATGCGAAAAGTTTGCTCCTTCACCCTTGAGTTGTAATACTTGGTGACCTTTTGCTGGTATGCCGCCATTCTTATCTGGGCCTGTAGTCTGGTGCTTGATAGCAAATCCAGATCAATCCTTCTGCGATTGGAATTCTCAGGCTCTTCATAGTTGTCAATTCTTAGGGACTATAGAGAGACTTCGATGGGTAGTACGGCTTCGGTACCATAGGCCAGGTTGAATGGAGATTCGTCGGTGGTCGTTCTCGGGGTAGTTCGATACACCCAAAAACGGAGATCAGTTCTTCGGCCCAAAGCCCTTTGGCGGTGTTCAACCTTGTCTTCAGACCATGGAGGATGGTCCGGTTGGTGACTTTACTTCTCCGTTAGACTATGGATGAGCAATAGATGTTAGCCGATGCTGGATATGGTACCGAGCACATAAGTTCTTGAACTTTGGATTGTCGAACTGTCTCCCGTTGTCCGTAATGATGACATGTGGGATGCCGAACCTGAATATGATGAAATTTTTTACAAAATTTTCTACCTTGCCTTCCGTGATCTAGACCAATGGTTCCACTTTTACCTACTTCGTGAAATAGTCGATGGCCACTAGGAAAAACTTCTTTTGCCCTAATGCTGGTGGGAATGGGCCAAGAATGTCCATCCCCAACTGGGCAAAAGGCCATGGGGCTGCCAGCTGAGTCAAGTGACTTGCAGGTTGTCTCTGTACATTGGCATACCTCTGGCATTGGTCGCACTTTCACACGAAATCGCTGAGTCCTTCTGGATGGAGGGCCAATAATATCCCTGTCGAATGATCTTGTACGCCAGAGATCTGCCTCCCAAATGATCACCGCATATGCCCTCGTGGATCTCTCTCAAAGCATAATTTGCATCGATGGGTCCCAAGCATTTTAGCAGTGGCTGGGAGAACGATATCTTGTAGAGGGCTCCGTCTAAGATGACGTACTGAGACGCCATCCAGCAGATCTTCTTGGCCTCTGCCTTATCTTCCGGTAGTTCTCCCTCATTCAGAAATCTGATGATGGGATCCATCCAGCTTGGCTCAGTGTTGATCTGGCACACCTCTACAGCCTCTTCGGCCATGCTAGGAGTCTCAAGATGTTCAACAAAGGTACATCCGAGGGACTCTGGGGCTGTAGTTGCCAGTCGAGACAGTGCATCCACCCGGGAGTTCTCTGATCGTGGAATATGGATGATCTCAAAATGTTCTAGTTGGGAAGATAAAGCCCGTACCTTCTCCAGGTATTACACCATGGTTGGATCTTTAGCTGCATATTCTCCGTTGACTTGATTCATAACAGTTGAGAATCTGAGAAGGCTCGAAGTTGCCAGACTCTCAGATCCTTGGCGATCCGAAGTCCGGCAAGTAGGGCTTCATATTCGGCCTGATTATTGGATGCGTGGAAGGAGAAACGGAGTGCGTACTCTATGGTATGGCCGTCAGGTTCGGCCAACATGAGTCCAGCCCCGCACCCGGTAGCATTGGAAGCTTCGTCCACATGAAGCACCCAAACAGACTTCGTCTCCTTCGGGGCTTCTTCTTCTACCGAAGAGGCTTCGTCTTCAGACTTTCAGGTGCACTCAGCCAAAAAATCGGAGAGTACTTGGGCCTTCATAGCTGCTCAGGATTGGAAGCTGATGTCAAATTCACTTAGCTTCACAGCCCACTTGGCTATCCTTCCAGAAGTGTCCGGAGATCGGAGAATGGCCTTGAGAGGTTGATCAGTTAGCACCACGATGGCGTGGGCCTGAAAGTATGGCCGTAGTCGCTTTGCCGCAATCACTAAGGAGTAGATCAGCTTCTGCATCCTTACATATCGCGTTTCTGCATCATACAGGACCTTGCTGATATAGTAGATGGGCTTGTGAGACCCGTCTTCCTCTTTCCGGACAAGAACCGAACTCACTGCTTCATCTAACGCAGAGAGGTACAGATAGAGGACCTCGCCTTCTCTTGGCTTGGAGAGCAATGGTGGGATCTCCAGATACTTCTTTAGTTCCTCAAAGGTAGCACGATAGTCTTCGGACCATTCGAAGCCCTTTGATTGCCAGAGCACCTTGAAGAACGAAAGACATTTCTCGGTTGACCGAGAGATAAATCTGCTTAGGGAGGCAATCCTCCCAGTCAACTGCTGGACTTCCTTCTTGCAGGAGGGATGTCTTATATCTTTCAAAGCTTGAATCTTCTCAGGGTTCGCCTCAATCCCTCATTTGGTGACAAGGAAGCCCAGGAATTTGCCCGAAGTGACTCCAAACGCACACTTTGCCGGGTTTAGCTTCATATGGTAGCGCCGGAGAGCACTGAATGATTCCTCCAAGTTGTGGATGTGATCTCTCCGGTGGAGGCTCTTGACGATCATGTTGTCAACATAGGCCTCCATGTTACTGCCCAGTTGCTTTTTGAACACCTTGTTGATCAGCCTCTGAAATGTCGCTCCGGCGTTCTTGAGGCCAAACGGCATCATCTTGTAGCAGTAGAGGCCCTTATCAGTGATGAATGCCGTCCTCTCTTCATCTTGTGGATCCATTCTAATTTGATTGTAGCCGAAGAAGGCATCCATGAAGCTCAGCAACTGGTGGCCGGTGGTAGCGTCGACTAGTTGATCAATCTTTGGGAGAGGAAAGATATCTTTTGGACAATCTTTGTTGAGGTTTGTATAGTCAATGCAGATCCTCCACTTGCCACTAGCTTTCTTCACCATCACCACATTGGCCAACCACTCGGGGTAGCGGGCCTCTCTGATGAACCCTGCCTCGAGGAGCTTGCCAACCTCTTCGTCTATAGCTTGCTGTCTTTCGGGATGAAGCTCCTCTTCTTCTGCCGCACCGGCTTGTACCCAGGGGTTACTCCCAGCCGATGAGTGATTACTTCGGCAGGAATCCTGGGCATGTCCGAAGCCGACCAGGCGAAGACATCGACGTTGTCCCTGAGCAAACTGATCAACTTCGTTTTGGTCTCCTCATCAAGTGCGCTCCCGATCTGCACAACTTTAGAGGGATCTTCCTCTTTCAAAGGTACCGGGATGGTCCTCTCCATGGGCTCACCAAGATTTGGAGTTTCATCCCTCGGATCCAGCTGATCCGGAGTAGTCGAATCCTTGAAATGCCTGTCTTCAATCATCAGATAATGCCGTGCTGTCCTCTGGTTTCCTCTAACTTCTCCAACACCGTTCCTGGTGGGGAAGCGTACCAAGAGGTAGTGAGAGGAGATCACGGTCCGGAACTTGTTCAAGGCAGGCCATCCCAGGATAATATTGTATGCTGAGGGGATATAGACTACCGTGAAGTTGATCGACAGTGTCTTTTGTGGAGGTTCGGTGCCAAGGTTACGGGCAGCACTATTTTTCCTTCGGCGTAAACTTGGTTCCCCCCAAAACCAGAGAGCGGTATGGGGGACCTTTGCAGTTGATGTTTAGGCAAACACATTTTAGAGAATGCATCGTACATCAAAACATCTGTCGAACTTCCATTATCTACAAGGATCCGCTGTACATCATAATTGGCCACTACGGCCAAAATTACAAGAGGATCATCATGTGGGAGCCAAACTTCTGCAAGGTCATCGTCGGAGAAGAGGATGGCGTTGTTGTCTTTAAGTCGCTTTGGAGCATCATCCTCGTCCCTTCTCTAGTTGATGGGTCGGTGTATCATCCTACACCTCCATTGGTGGGCCTTTGATTTGGCAATTCGGCCTCTTCAGGAGGTGGCTGGGAAATAGTTGCTTCCAACCGGGAGCCTTGGCGATCGATATACCGCCCCAGGTACCCTCTCTTGATGAGATCCTCAATTGTCCTTCAGCTGGATGCATTCTTCTGTATTGTGGTCGTGGTCCCGGTGGAATCGACAGTATTTGTTCCTGTTCCTGACCGAAGAGGAGGCCTTCATGGGACGGGGCCGTTGGAGATAGTTTTTTTTTTCTATCTCCATGAGAATCTTCTCTCGAGGGAGGTTAAGGGGGGTGTAGGAGTCGAATCTTCCTCCCAATGCTCTGGGCTTGGGAGGACTTCTTCGGCGGTCTGCATATCTGCCACCGTCGTTATTAGAGGTTTGGAAACCTTGTCCCCTGTTATTCTTTTTCTTTGAAGGGGGTTTCCCTTCAATTAATCGTCGATTCGCCGCCTGCCCTTCAGCATCGGCGTATTTCTGAGCCCTTGACAGGAGCTCAGCATAGCTTTTAGGAAACTTCTTATCCAAGAAGAAAGTAAGCATGGAGGTACGAAGCCCCTTCTTCAGTGCTGACATGGCCATGTATTTGTTGAGATCTGGGATCTCAAGCATGGCCGCATTAAACCTGGAGATATAATCTCGCAGGCGTTCTCCTTCGTTAAGGTGAATGAGAAACAGTGTGTCCGTATTCCGAGAAGTCTTGCGGCAGGTCCTGAAATGCAAGACAAATAATTTTTCTAACTCGGAAAAAGAATCGATGGTACCTGGGTGCAGGCTCGAGTACCACATCCGAGCGGACTTCTTCAAGGTAGCTGGGAACGCCAAGTAGTACATCACATCCGAAGCTCCTTGAATCATCATATGGGCCTTGAAGCTGTCCAAAAGATCGAGGGGGTCGGTGGTGCCATCGTAGGGCTCCATTTGGGGAACCCTGAAGTGCCGAGGGGTGACCTCAGCCATGATGCGGTCGGTGTAGGGTGGGCGTAGGTCACCCACAATCAGGTCATCGGGATCCTTAAGATCCCGCATCCTGTGCTCTCGCGCTTTCGCCATCTCTGATTCGATGGCTCTGAACCTCCCGTCATAATCGGGAGTCTGCTTCGACGCTCTCTCCACATAAGTGGAGTTTCCGGAGGAGGGTGAGGAAGTTTGCCTATGCCTCTTTCCTTTGTGTGAGGATCAGCAGACCTGGGCAATCTCGAAGTTCGGCCTTCAGGAGAGGGCCGAGAATGGAGGGAGGATGCGCGGAATCCTCCCGTAGAGCTCTCCTTCGGGATCGAGAGCTATGTCTAGAAACAACCGGTGGGTTTTCCACCGGAAAGGCTCTGTCTTGGAATTCTTGAACCATGGCCATTAGGTTGGCGACCTGGTTCATAAGAGCTTCAAACTGCTGTGCTCCCACAACAACTGTGGGAGGTGGAGCATCGTTCTCCTCCGGGGGTGCACCTCCTTGAGACGAAGCACGACTCCGGCTTGTAGAAGCGATTGGGGCTTTTCCTCTTGCCATCAAAAACTTTTTTCTTCCCCTTGTTTGGGAGGGAGCTTAAAAAATGTTAATGCCCCCCTACCTGGCGCTCAATCTGTTGGCGTGGAGTCCCTGGATCGGCCGGTCGGAGCCGCTGCGTCGCATGATCGCTCCCTGGTTCACCTGCAAAACAGGTCCCTTGCCGGAGTTGTTCCGGCGGAGGAAACTCCGATGCTTAAGTCAGTGACGGATTTCAGTCACAGAATGGGGAAGATGTGGAGAGTGGAAGAGAAAAAGGCTCTTGGAGATTGTAAGCGTATATGAGCGAGAATGTTCGTGTACCTCCCCGGCAATCCTTATGTTCGCGTACCTCCCAGCAATCCTTCTTACCCTTATTTAAAGAAGGCCTCCGACCTGCATCCCGCTCTTTTTCCGGTGATCATGGGGAGCCAATCTCTTTCATGATTGGTGATCGTGGGTTGTCATGGAGCAATTCCGGCCAGATCGGAGGCGTAATAGCAAGAGTTGCGCGCCATGATCATGGCATGATGAGTGTCCATTGTAACCGTTGGTTACAGTTGCCTTTCTGGAACAGATTGTGGTCCAAGCTTCGATTTCCCTTCGCGTGGACCGAAGACTTGGTATTTTCCGAGATCGGAGATCGTATCTACGACGGGGACCGAAGTACGTGCCTTCGAACGTCGATGGATAGTGCGGTCTTCGGCCAGGACCGAAGACGTTACCCGAAGGACTGGCTTCCGGATGTTGTGGTCTGGTATGAAGCCTTGGATTGCTTGCAGTTGGCCCGTTCTCTGCTTGATCCGAAGTCCATAATTTAGAAAACGAATTTCGACCAATCAAATCGAAATTTAGTTACAGTTGAACCGGGATATCCAACAAGCCGGATTTAACTCATTTCCATTGCACCCAACTTTTTTCCGTGGGGGGAGAGGGAGAGAGTGCACTAATCTCATCCCAGCGCGGGTTTAAGTGTTACCGGTCATACGTTGCCGTAATCTCCACGGCCGGCGGCGATGGAAACAAAATAACAAGCAGCACCGACGCGGAGGTCCGTCCGTTGTTATTTGTTGTCAGAAGATCACGTTCAGATCTGTCCGATACCTCACATCCGACGGTCCATTTCACCCCTCCAAACACCTTTGGCCGCACTCGGGTTCTCCAAACCCCCTTGTAGCATCCTGTTAGAATAGATGTCCGGTGGCTTTCCTGGCCGCCCTTTACATATAAAATTAAAAAAAAAAAAAAAATCCCCAAACCTCTTAAACCCTCAACTTTTCCTCTTCGCCACCACGCCGCCGCCCGCCACCATGCAATCCCTGCTATCTTCTCACCCTTCCTCACTCTCTCCCCTCCTCCCATCAAAACCCCGAGCCCCCAACGCCATCTACCCATCCGGCCTACCATCTTCACCCTCCGCGCCTCCTCCTCGGCTCAGCATGGCCCGGTCGTCGAGAGCCCTCCGCCTCCGCGGCCTGCGGTCCCTCCCACCCCCTACAAGCTCAACAAGTACAGCTCCCGAATAACGGAGCCCAAGTCCCAGGGTGCATCCCAGGCCGTCCTGTACGGCGTGGGCCTCTCCGACGACGATTTGAAGAAGCCCCAGGTGGGAATTCGTCTGTGTGGTACGAGGGTAACACGTGCAACATGCACCTCCTCCAGCTCGCCGCGGCTGTCCAGGAGGGCGTCCGCGAGGCCGGCATGGTGGGGTTTCGCTTTAATACCATTGGGGTTAGTGATGCTATCTCCATGGGCACGCGAGGCATGTGTTATAGCCTGCAGTCGAGGGATCTCATCGCCGATAGTATCGAGACCGTCATGGCCGCCCAGTGGTACGATGCCAACATCTCTATCCCTGGGTGTGATAAAAATGTGAGCTTTCGCTTTTTCTCTGTCTCACTAGCTCTCCTTCATCTAATTCTATTATTTTCTTGTTTTGCTGTGATGACCTACGCTCGTGTACTGGAAACTAGTGTGTTTGTTCTTCTTGGGCGTTTTATTTTGTAATGTGGATGGAAAGACTTTTCCTTTTATTTCTTTTACTTGATCAGTGGCCATTGAAGAATTGAAAATCGTGGGTATATGCAGCTTTTTTAATGCAAAACTCAATTCTTGATTTGTTTTATCTGTTATGTGGATGGAAGGATAACTCCCCCTGGATCAATGATCATGAAAGAACCGAAAATCATGAGCAGGATGCATTGGAGCGGCTTAAATTCATCCCCCTATAACTCCATTCTTGGCAGTTTCGAGAGTCTGTAATGTGATGGAAAGATATTTCTGTTTTCCTTGGATTGATGACCATAAAAGAACTGATTTAGAGATGTCTAGATTCATTTTATTTTCTTGGGTATTTTAATTTGCTCCGTGGTTTTGAAACAAATGTCTTTTTACCTTTTATTGGTTTGAATCTTGAAGGAATGTAAAGCTGTTCAAATTCATCGCTTTTTTTTCATCTTTGAATGCTTTAGCTTGCTTCTCTTTTCATCTTTGAATGTTTTAGCTTGCATCTCTGATGAAATTACTGCAAATTTTTAATTAACTACTTTTTCTTAATCTGTCACCTTGTTTCTTTACAGATGCCAGGTACAATTATGGCAATGGGACGACTTAATCGACCAAGTATAATGGTTTATGGTGGAACCATTAAGGTAATATAACTTCATTTTGGTTAAGTTCCTAAAGATTTGTTTTCACTCATTTTCGATGTTGTGTTTACCCCTTCACCAACAGGCACTTTTTCTCAGTTTTCTGCCTGCATCCAGACATCCTAACAAGCATTCTTGAAGTCAAAACTCATGCTTTTCTCATCTAATCTGTGGACTATCCTCTTGATTTTCTTTTATATATGTTACTTTAAGTGGATTAAAATAGAGTTGCTTTCTAATGGAAGCCAACACTAGCTTATATATATATATGCTTGTAGTTGTCAACAATCTTTGTTCTATATGACCATCATATTAACAAATTATTTTTCTTCCGGTTCTATAGCCAATACAGTTCCACAACTTTCCACGTCGAATATGTAAAGGTATTTTGCCTTTCCAAATTACTTGATGCTAATTTTTGTCTTGAAGAGATTCTACAGCAAAGCCCAGAATCCCTTCATTTAACTTGCATTTGTGGAAACACCAGTTGCTTAAAATAGGTGGCTTGAACGTGCATCATGCCCGGTGAACTGTGTATTCAATAGCATAATTAGGAATTCATTTCACAAGCACAATAAATTTCTGTTTGGTGCTTGGAAATGGTTTAAACTGGAGATGGGGGCCCCAGATACACAAAAATCAACATATTTTAAGAAGAAAACTGATTCTTCCCCCTTTTCAATTAGTCATGTTAAATAAAAAATCCTGAAGTGTTTTATAACCCAGTTCCTGGGATTTATTTTGTATTTTATAATGAAATATCATATGTTATTGCTAATATACTTTAATTAGGTGTTTAGATTCGTGTTAAGTCCTAGTGCATGGAAATCTTAGTCGATCTGTTGCTATTTCAGTTCTTCTTTCATGCATAATTGGCTTCTTTTTTGAAATGTACTAATTGTGTTCCATTTTGTGCAGCCTGGTCACTTCCAGGGCCATTCTTATGATATAATATCAGCATTTCAGGTACATACTCAATTTGTTGTTTGCGAAAATTGTTATTGGGGGGTTTCACTTCGTTTTAAATCTTTCTTTATATTGTTTTAAATCTTTCTTTATTTTAGCTCTTTGCTTAAGTCACTTTTGTCTTTCATAGAAAGATTTAGTTGGAAACATGTACTCCTGCTTTAAGAGACTTAATGGTAATAACTTGTTTTGTATTTTTATATATGA
The DNA here is from genome assembly GCA_021397845.1 of Areca catechu. Taxonomy (NCBI): domain Eukaryota; kingdom Viridiplantae; phylum Streptophyta; class Magnoliopsida; order Arecales; family Arecaceae; genus Areca; species Areca catechu. The sequence continues at coordinate 182,753,745 of CM038052.1, forward strand.
ACCTTTAAACTGAAGCATGTATGATAACCTTTCATCATTCTGTTGGTATGCTTCCCAGTGTTATGGAGAATATGTAAGCGGGTCAATCAATGATGACCAAAGAATGAATGTGCTGCGCAATTCTTGTCCTGGAGCAGGGGCTTGTGGTGGCATGTATACTGCAAACACCATGGCATCTGCTATTGAAACAATGGGTATGTCACTTCCTTACAGGTATGGATCATAAGTTCAACATCAAAGCATGCTTTAAATGCTTAGGAGGTAGGATTTAATATTTTGTAATCATAGTGTTCTGAATTTGCTGAGTTTGGGCACTTCTGCATTAAGTGCTTTTAGTTTTTTTTTTCCTTTCATTTTCATCTTCCAGAATTTGTTTCTGTTTGTTTCACACGTTCGAGACAGCTCTTCAACCCCAGCTGAAGACTCATTAAAGTTAGATGAGTGCCGCTTAGCTGGGAAGTATCTCTTGGAATTGTTAAAAATGGATTTGAAACCTCGAGACATTATTACTGAGAAATCATTACGCAATGCCATGGTCATTGTTATGGCACTAGGTGGGTCTACTAATGCTGTGCTGCATTTGATTGCTATAGCTAGGTGGGTGCACTGGTAACTTTCTGTGTGGAATAGAGCTGGTTGTCATTTCTTAAAATAATTAATGATTTTTCTCCTTTCAGGTCTGTAGGTTTGCGATTGACCCTTGACGATTTTCAGAAGGTTAGTGACAAGGTCCCTTTCCTTGCGGATCTTAAGCCTAGTGGTAAATATGTCATGGAAGACTTGCATAAGGTATGCATTATATGTCATTGTTCAAACTTTGATTCGAATTGTTATTAATTATGATGCCATGTTATTTTCTGTTATTTTGAAGCATGCCTTTTTCATTAACAATTTGACAATCATGGTTGCAGATCGGAGGAACGCCTGCAGTGATTCACTATCTTTTGGAGAAAGGGCTTCTGGATGGAGACTGTATGACTGGTATGTGAGGTAACCTATCTAGTTGATTAAGTTTTTCTTGATTTTCTAATAACATATATATTTTCGTTACAGTCACAGGGAAAACTCTTGCAGAAAATGCCAAACATTTTCTTTCTTTAAGTGAAGGACAGGTAAGATGGTGGATTTGTTATAAATTAAGTTTTTATTTTCTGCCCATTAACCAAAATACCTTTGCATGATCTGTTCCAGCAAATAATACGACCACTTGAGAACCCCATCAAATCAACAGGACACATTCAGATACTTTATGGAAATCTTGCTCCAGAGGGTTCTGTAGCAAAAATAACTGGCAAAGAAGGGTTATTTTTCTCTGGTATTCCATTTAATACTAATTGTTTTTCCCATTATCTTTTAAAGTTGATAATTTTTCAACTTAGCAATGGTTATACAATGCCACAGTATTATTCATGGAGATTGCTTGTCAGGTCCTGCACTTGTTTTTGATGGGGAGGAGTCTATGATTGCGGCAATTTCAGAAAATCCTATGAGCTTTAAGGTAATGTATTCTCATACAGCCTTTATTATTTACTCATGTTTTTCTTCTTTGATATTTGCATTCTTCCTATTTTTACATTTTCCACTCCTGCCATTTGAAAGAAGCTGGTGTTAGAATGGGAAGTGTATTCGGTTTGCTATAATGGTTGTTGTGTTACTCATTTGTTTGATAATCGTGACATTTGAACTCTCCCATTGCTTTTCGGTAAATAAATAACATTGTAGGTTCTAAAAAAGTCCTTTTTCATTGGTTTATTTTTGTCATTCATTGTGTGTCCTATGCTGAATTGAATGACACATGTTGCTTCCTTTGCCATTAGAATGTGGTCTCTATACTTATATTTTGTTTTTGCTTTTTTGCACATGATAATTTCCTTTTGATATTCTGGGATTTTTTTTTTTTTGCTGTTTCCTAATTTGCAAAGCTGTATGCTAACATTGCTCATTGTAGTAGCACTCAGGGAAAAAAAAAAAAACGTTGCTCATCGCATTGTCTTATAAGCATTGTTAAAAATATGACAGGAAGGATCAATGCACAATGACCTTATATACTGTGTTTGCAGGGCAAGGTTGTTGTTATCAGGGGAGAGGGACCAAAGGGTGGACCAGGCATGCCTGAAATGCTAACACCAACAAGTGCAATAATGGGTGCTGGTCTTGGGAAGGTATCTTCTTGTTTACTTAGGTGACAATTCGTGGTTGTGTTGTAAGTGTGGGGATAAGCCTTATGCCCGCCAAACAGCTTTTAAAAGCAGGCATGAGGAAGAGTTATGCTGGTCAAACTTTACTTACACTAGACATAACTATTCGAGGGAAAAGTTGTCATAAACTTTTCCTAGGATAAAGCCATCATTTATGCATAAAACTCACTGCCCTGTTTTCTCTTTAGGCCAAGAAAACCTTGACCAAAAGTTGATCCAAAAATTGTATCTACACAAGAATGGGAATAACTTGCAATGGCATAACTTTTCCTATTCCGATTTTTCCTATTCCCAAACCAGATGCAGCCCAAGACTCTGGAAGGAATAATGACAAGCTGGAGCTACCACACTGTCATTACTGAAAAATCTTAATGATGTGCTTAGGATTACCTGGGCCACATGCTAAAGCCTGTTCTGAATGGTAAGTTAATGGATGATATTTTCCGGCCTGTATGCTAATTTACTTGACATATTGATAATTTAGCAGTGGTAATGTGAAATTAGTTGCTCTTTAGCATACAATGCATTGTAGTTGGGTTTACAGATTCTCTATCTGATATGGCCATTTCTAGCACATGTACCTTTCTTTAAAACTGGGATTGATTGTCTTCTAATTATTGCTCATATATTTTTTACCACCAAAAACAAGCAAACAGCGTCATGTATTTTTATGATGTTATGCTTTTTTTTTAATAAAAAAACTCCTTTTAATTTAGTAAACAAATACTCTAGGAACTGATTGCAAGTGCTTCTCTAAATCACATAACTAAAACTCCTTGTTTTGTTTAGATGCTTTGGTTTAGCTAGAAACTTTTAATTCCATTTTCCCCTGCTGTTGTTAATATAATTTGTTAAATTCTGTAGGAATGTGCTTTGCTTACAGATGGTAGGTTTTCTGGAGGGTCACATGGATATGTTGTTGGCCATATATGTCCTGAAGCACAGGTACCTACCTATAAAAGCTTCCTTGGTTTGTCTTCTACCCACCCGATATCTCTATTTTTCTTTCCTTTGAGTCAATGCTTGAAAATGATAGAAAAAGGTAGAACATATGTGATGGGATATTAGGTGTACTAATATAGGAAGAGCTTTTGAACACAAATGATTCCATTATTTAGACTTGTTAATTTGTGAAATTTTGTATTGGTAGGAAAAGTATTACCAGAAATGAGAAGCAAATTACTGATAGGGAGCTAAATTTCTGGAATCAGCACAGAATGAGAGAAAGCTATCCGTTGAAAGAGGAAGGAGCAGTTCCAAAACTCCTTTAATGAACAATGGAACTCAATAATGGAAGATAGCTCTTTTCATTTTCATGCTGGCATTTCCTCTACGATGGGAGGATTTGACCTACAGGGCATCTATGTTAGGGAAGGTTCTTATCATCACTGTGGCATCCCAAAGTTAGGAGAGGTGACCCACAGATTACCGGAAAGACAGCCCTTATTAGACATTATCTGCAAGATGTCAGTTTTTTTCATCATTGTTTTTCATCTTTTAGCTAATGATCTTGGCCCATTGATTTTGTAATAAACCCATAAACTACACAGAAGGGACGCAAGTCCAACAAGAATATATAACATCATCTGGTACAGAAAAAAGAGCTTAATAATCATGGAATTCAAGTCGTGCATGCTCTAATGATAATCACCGTGCTTCTTAAGGAGTTCTTTTATTTCTTACTTTTTGTTATAACAAGGATCTGTGAAGGAGCTGGTGTCAAAGTTCAAAGCTTAAACTTCCCCAAACACGATGACTGATTGATTTCCTCTAGGCATAGATTGTTTAACTAGCAATGGTAGTTGTTTTGGAGCAGGGTGGGTCCTTTATTGGTGGTGGTGGTGGTGGTGGGGGGGAACTCATTATCCATATCAAAGATTAGTTGCACTTCATAGGGCTACCTACCTTGTTTCTGATCATGAAGAAAGACCCTCTAATTTCTTTTACAACACGATGCCTGTCATATATGTTTTAATATTAAAACTACCATTCCAGGAAGGTGGCCCAATCGGTCTAATTCAAAATGGAGATATGATCACCATTGATGTTGTAAAGAGAAGAATGGATGTCGAATTGACGGAGGAACAGTTGGCTGAGAGGAGGAAAAAATGGAGTCCACCAGCGTTCAAATCCATGCAAGGGGTGCTGTACAAGGTATGCTGAATTGAATTTCTGGTACCAAGTGATCAACATTTTTTTCTCCTCTCTTCCTTTTTCTTTTCCTTAATTTCTGAAGAAGAATCTTTCCTATACCTTTCAGTACATCAAGCATGTGCAACCTGCTTCGAGAGGATGTGTGACAGATGAATGAGAAAGACCAAATCATCAATTTCTGATGATATATGGGTGTTTACCATCGGCATGCATCCTTGCGATTCTTCGAGATGTAGGTCCTGTCGACCTTTCTGTTTTATCCTCGAGAAACCTATGTCCTGGCACCAAATTTTTCTGCGCGGGTGGATGTTGGTAGCTTAGTCTTTCTGCTTTGGACTGTGAAAGAACTTTTTGGATTTTAAGTTATTTCGAATTGCATTGTATGCCAATTCAGGACAATAAGAACATTAAACAGTCTTTTAGAATTATTAGAACCCCGTGGATGTGTTATATGAAAACTTTCTATTCTTAAAATACCTTTGTGTTCTCAATGGATCAAATCTTCTCTCTCTAGCTGGTTCCGAGTAACTCATTGGCGATGGGACTTTTTTCAAAGCTACACTCCTGCCCTTGAAAACTTCTGGGATCCTGCTCACTCGCTGTTCACAAACTCTTTGGACCTAAACTGTCGTTAAGAGTTGTGAACAAATATTCTTCATGTGTAAATGCATGTCTAGAGATCACATGATCAGAATCATTAGGATTTGATTCGCTTATATCGCTTGTCATATTTGGTTAATTAGGAATCGACTGATTTTTTATTATAGAAGGTGTTCGACTAAGATTATTTTGGAATGAGTCTGTATTCATGTTGAAAAGATTTTGATCGTAACCTTGAGTATTATGGAGACCAAGGGCTCCCAATTTGTTTGTAGAGCAATTTAATGGATTTTTATCTTTTGGAAGTCTCCATCTTTGTGGTATGTCAAGGTCAATTTCGATAGAAGTTTTAGAGATAGGCGGGGTGGTGAAGCTATTTTGTTGAGCCAATAATCCCGATAATAGAGTTTCATGATACATGGGCTAGGATTGTTTATGCTTGGAGAACTTTATATGTTAATTATCTCATTATTGAGGGTGATTCCGTCATGGTTGTGACTTGGATCCAGGAGGGTATGCGGGGAGAGTCTGTGCATCCTCTTCTCCGTGTAGCTCTCTTGAGTGGTTGTACAACTATTACAGTTTGGCATATATTTTGAGGGATGAATTCAGCAATCGATTGGGTCACTTTTTATGTTGCAGAGCATTCGAGAATTTCTTCTAAACTAACATGGGAGAGATTCTAGGCTAGTTTTATGATATTATTTTTTTTAATTTTTAAAATATATTTATACTAAACTAGTATAGTTTAAATGCTCCGTTTTATCAAAAATATTTTAAAAAAATAATCAAAAAAATTGTGTTTTTAAGTTACCGTTCTCAATAAATTCAGATGAGCCAAACTCAACCAAATTATTTGCATTGAATTTAAAAAGACAAAATTTATTTAGAAGTAGCAATACAGTTTGAAATTTTACAACTATTAGTATATAACATCATATTGATTATTCTACCAAAATCAAACAGTAATTGGCTTTCTAGAAGAAGCCTTGCATTCCCTAAATGTTATGTACTGTTCAAATAATCACCAATAACTCGAGTACTTCATGCTTATTGATTGAATGAATGTAGCTCTACATTTTTTTTTGGTTTTATTAGTGATATAACTATTTAGACTTGATCTTGATGGCACCAAAAGAGAGGGAACCAATATTTGGCCACAGCATGTTATTAATATAAATCTTACTCCGTAGGATTTATTTTTTTATTTCACTTGAAACAAAAATGAAGTAACATAGTAATCAATATTACTTTTCAACTCATATATATATATATATATATATATTGTAGGATCATCTTTTTCTGACAAAAAAAGGTATGCTTTGGACTATGCTCGCAAAATTTTCCCATAGACAAAATCTATCCAAACAGCGAACCAAAAAGGCATCTTATATTACATGGAGAAGTCGCATTGCATCCCCAAACATATAAATTTCACAAAGCATATATTGTTCACAAACATTGGTTGCCATCCAAATCATCTTTGCAGCTGCTGTCTAATGCCTGGAAAATGTTCTGATTTCTGTCATTCCAGATCATTCATGGCAGGAAAGCTAGATGGCACCCTTTCTCTCCTTCTTCTTCTTCTTCTTTTGAGAGCGGTACTAATAGACGAGTATATTCAATAAAATCAGAAAAATAAAATAGTCCTAAAATTAACATGAGCTTTAGACCTGATGGTCCATAAAAGATGACACCGTTTTTTTTTTTTTGATAAGGAAAAGATGACACCTTTGCACGCCACTTTGTCAGCATTATAAGAAGCTGGATGAAGATATCTGAAAATCTTTAGATCACTCCTCCCAAATATTTTTAGAAGTCGGGCAAGAGAAGAGAGCTTCAGCCGTGATGGTCCACAAAAGATAAAACCTTTTTTGCATTGCACCTTGTCAGCATTATAAGAAGCAGGATAAAGGTCTCTGAAAATCTTTAGATCATTTCTACCAAATATTTTTAAAAGTCAGGCAAGAGAAGAGAGTATTAACGACAATATTTTTACTCAAGTCACACCTTAAGCAATATCAGTGACCAAGGCCTCCTGCAGAGAGCTCGTTAGCACATTAGTAATACATTCCATGACGGTGTCCTACAAAATAGTTGGAAGTCGTTGCTATGCTCGTGGATGCACCACTTTTTTTTTTTTTCTTTTTTTTTTTTTGCTAAAAAAAAGGGATGGGAGGAGGGTAAACCCCCGCTGTAGCTATCCCCACTAGGCTTCCATCCCGCCAGACCATGTTCGATACGGGTAACAATTTTTACAGTGCCCTCCCCATCCGAATAGATGAATATGCCAGCCTGATAATAAAATACTCATGAATGCACCTTTAGAAACCCAAGCGAGTAGCCATGCCAACTGCTTCTTGTATGACAAAGTATTTTGTTATATATTTCTTTGGACACAATCTGAGTCTTAGAGCACTCACCCCAGCACAGCCAATCGGTAGTAAGGTGGAAAGTGTTATAGATGGAGACTAATTTGGTTTAGATGGGATCTGGGAGACCAAATATGTAGGAGAAATTTTGGTTTGAACTTGTAAAGTTATCAAAATTTAAAAATTGAAGGTCAACATGCATGGCTTCTTTATAGAAATTTATCAAAAGTCTAAAGGTCACAATGGTGGCTCAGCACTCCCATTTTGTCACATGTACTCTACATTAGAGGTACATCAATTAATGATGTAAATTATATTTGTTAATACTTAAAAGTAAGGGTGAAAACTATATCACTGTTGGATGTCACATTAAATATAAATGCAGAAATATGTAGTCAGTTTAGTTCTGTAATGTTCGATATAGAGGATGGTTGATCTATGCTGCCTCAAGGTCAAAGTAGTTGGTGTTATTGGAACTTTAGAATGTAGGCTATGATGCTCTTGTAGCCCAATACATTCATATTTTCTAGTTTGAAATGATCTCACCAAGATGATAAATAGATTCATTGTTGTTAAAATAATTATGGAAGAACAAGAAAACAAAAAGAGACAGAAAGAGAGGGAGAAAGAAATAATTTATTATTTCTATTTCAATTTTATTCAATCATGTTAAAGATTATTTATATTACTATACATGTTCCATATAAAAAAATAACCACAAATACAGAATCATGTTAACAAAAAAAATATAAAATTAAACCAATAAAAATAAACATTATGGAATTACATTAATAAATAAAATTATTACGAACTAGAATTGTACTAATAATTGTTAACAACATTTGATAGAATTTCATTCAATGCTCTAGGATTGCTCATTTTCACAATCTTCTCTTTCTTCATAAGAAAAATTTGCATACTTAGCTAACTCTTCCAACTGATTTCTATTTTTATTTTATATTATTGTTATATTTTAATACTGGATGCAGCTTACTAAAAACCCATGAGCTATAAAGACTGGTCATGATTGGCCCATCTAAGACTACAACGAAGTGTTACCACATTGAAGCACATCAAATCAACTGCAGGGGCTATAACCCCTTGTCAACCCATGGCGTACACTTTGCAAGCTGGGCTACAGATAGATGTTATGCATATCAATTATGTGTCACAATTATTTTACATTTGTTTTCTCCTTGTTTGCAATTATTTTCTCTTCATGTGATCAGCTTATTTTCAGAATAGGACACGGTGGTGCAGCCCATAAAGCAAGGAGAAGGTTCGAGGAAGAGATTGCTAGACTAAAGCAAGGAGAAGGTTCGAGGAAGAGATTGCTAGACTAACTGATCATATTTTTGGACCACAGGCAAGTGAGAATAGCAAACTTTTTCCTTGCCAATGAGGAGGAGGCATGTTCTTGTACAGGCCCGAGCTGAACTGCTGCATCCTGAGCCATTCTCAGATCAATTATAGCACAACTTTTTTTTTAAAAAAAAATTATATATTTATTTATCTAGAGATGCTAAATTATCAATTTTTAGATAAAGATACCATGCTATATGTGCAGATATAATGACTACATGATTATAAATGGTAATTTTTAAATAGACTATTCTGTTAGAAAATGTTCGATAAAATAGCGACAGTTATGCAGGGTCAACCATTCTCTGCTACTTCACTCTAATCCCATCCAAGACATCAGATCCAATAACCAATTCCAAATTCCACATAAATAAGAAACCTGTCATTTTAATAGGTTCTGCCATAACGTTAAGGTTTGAATCTGGGATACGAAGAATGCAAAACTCGATCAGTACCGGTTGAATTATCATCTTGATGGTAAACTAATACTTTGTACGAAGAAGTTTCACCGTTACCATCACATGGTACTCCCTATAAATGTGCTATAGAGATATGGATAAATATAACAATGAAATGATGCTAGCAGCTTCGACATGGTCCAAGCAAGAATAGTGCGAACTTGATCACAATTTCGTCATAGTCACATATCATCTTCAAAAATTATATACATCCCTTTTCTTTTAGTTTACAATTATTTCCTCTATTATTTGTCATTATTTCTTCATTATGACTCATTATTAACTTTTCCCTGGCCAAACAAAAAGCAGTCATGTGCATTAATGCACAGGAAACGAACAGCCATTGCTTGGCCAACCACAGTTTAAGCATAATGTGTCATCCCATTGTTTTAGGACAGTGATGGAAGGAATTTTTTTAAAATATTATTTTTAAAAATTAATATTATCAAAGTACTGTTTGTTGAAATAATTTTATCTCTTTACTGTAGTACGAGGCCACGTAGTTTTTTTTTTCCTTACCATCTGGACGACGAGTTGGCAGCGCGCAGAAGACGCAAGTTTAGCCAGCACCTTCGACGAGGGGACTCCAGGGATTTTTTAAAATCTTTTTTAAAAAATATTTGAGTGTTTTTGTTTTTTTTAGGAGGCGCAGGTTCAACCTGCGATAAAATTATTTTGTTTCTGTTTTAGAAGGTATAGGTTGAACTTGCACCTTCAATCTTTTTTTTAAATTTTTATTAAAAAATATAGATTTTGTACCTTTAAATATTTTTTTTTTTAATTTAAAATAAAAAATGATAGTAGAACCGGTGGCAGTATCGGCATCTAGACTGGCCACAGGACCGGCAACTGGACCGGTGGCCGGACTCCTGGTCAGATTGATAGTAAGACTGGCATCCGGATCGATGGCAAGACCGGTGACCGGACTCCTAGTCGAATCGATGGCTGGACCGGTGCCCAGACTGGCATCCAGATCGATGGCCAGACCGGTTCCTGGACCGGCGGTCAGATTGGAAATCGGATCGGTGGTCGGACTAACGACTGGATTGGATCGATGATCAGATTCGATCACCATTCCGGTCGCCGGTCTGCTCTCTTGTCTGGCCACCGATCCGACTAAGGGTCCGCCACCGATCCGGATGCCGGTCCTGCCATCGGTCCAGCCATCGATTCGACCAGGGATTCGGTCGCCAGTCTTGCCATCGGTCCGACCAGGGGTCCGACCACCGATCCGATTGCCAGTCTTGCGATTGATCTGAATATTGGTATTGCCACCGGTCCTACTGCCATTTTTTTTTTAAAATGAAAAAAAAAAACTTTATTTGAAGGTACAGGTTCAACTTGCACCTTCTAATAAAAATTTAAAAAAAAGTTGAAGGTGCATGTTCAACATGCACCTCCTAATAAAATCAAAAAAAAAAAAAAATTGTGGGTGCTGGTTGAATCTGCGCCCTTCTAAGATGAAAAAATAATCATTTGTCTAATTAAAAGAAAACATCACATACTCAAAAAAAAGAAAAAACTCAAGAATTTAAAAAAATTTAAAAAAATCCCCGGAGATGACTATGTCTTCTCGCTGACGGTGCAGGCCAAACCTGCGTCTTCAGCGCGCTACCATCTCATCATCCAGATGGCAAGGAAAAAAAAAACCGCGTGGCCCATACTACAGTAAAATGGTAAAATTATTTCAATTGACAGTACTTTGATAATATTAATTTTAAAAAAATAATATTTAAGAACCATCTGGATGACGAGTTGGCAGCGTGCTGAAGATGCAAGTTTGGCCCGCGCCTTCAGCGAGAAGATGCAGGTTGGATTTTTTTTTAAATGCCTGAGTTTTTTTTGTTTTTGGAGTCCGTGATGCTTAGCTTTAATTAGAAGAAGGTGTAGGTTCAACATACACCTTCAAATAAATTTTTTATTTATTTTAAAAGGCATAAATTTAATCTGCACCATCAATTTATTTTTTTAATTTTTATTAAAAGGTACAAGTTGAACATGCACCTTCAGTTTTTTTTTTTTTTTTTTTTTAATTTGAAAATGTATGTTCAACATGCACCTTCAAATGAATTTTTTTTTCATTTTAGAAAAAAATGGTGGCGGTACTAGCATTCGGACTATAGGATCGATGTCCCTAACCATTCTTACAAAAGGAACGTCTCTATTATAAGAGGCCGATTTATCTCTCTTAAACCAGCAGCACAGCAATCCCGGGGCACTCGAGTCGACCCCTTCACCGACCCCCGCAAGAGCAACCCAGAGTACTAAACAACGAGTCGGCTCGCTGGAGACGAGCACCGCAGCACCAACCAAGGGACGTTGACATGGCACTAGACCCAGCCTTACCGGTGGCACCCACATCCCCGTGGGCCCAAACCCTCATCCGGACGAACCACGAAGGTGCGAGCTGGCCCAGCCAACAATCCCCCCAGCGAAACGACTGATTTTTTTTCCGCTGTAGGATCGATGCCCCTAACCATTCTTACAAAAGGAACATCCCTATTATAAGATGCCGGTTTATCTCTCTTAAACCAGCAGCGCAGCAACCCCGGGGCACTCGAGTCGACCCCTCCGCCGACCCCTGCAAGAGCAACCCAAAGTACTAAACATCGAGTCGGCTCGCTGGAAACGAGCACCGCAGCACCAACCAAGAAACGTTGACATGGCACCAGACCCAGTCTTACCGGTGGCACCCACATCCACGTGGGCCCAGACCCTTATCCGGACGAACCACGAAGGTGCGAGCTGGCCAAGCCAATACGGACTGGCCATAGGACCGATAACCGGACCAGTGGCTAGACCCCTAGTCGCACCGATGGTAGGATCAGCATCCGGATTGGTGGCAAGATCGGCGACCGGACCCCTGGTCGAATCGGTGGCAGGACCGATGGCAGGATCCCTGGTCGGATTGGTGGCCAGACGAGAGACCGGACTGGCGACCAGATTAGATCGTCGATCCAATCCAATCATCAGTCCGGCCACCGATACATCGGACCGGTGACTGGACCGGTGGCCGGATCAGACGCCGATCCAGTCGTCGGTCCAGGCATTATTCCGGCCACCGATCCGGTCATCGATTCAACTAGAAGTCTATTTTTTCTAATAAACAATATTTTAAAAAAAAATCAGCGAGCGTTAGCATTTCACGTCTCGAGAGTGCTAGAGGTGGATGATCGTTATAGGGGATTTTTTTTAAAAAAATAGACTGCTAGCCAAACCGACAGTCGGACCGGCATCCGGATAGGTGCCGGATCGGCACCTGGACCGGTGCCCGAATCGATGCTCGGACTGGTGGTCGAACCGGTGTCTGGACCGGCAATTGGATCAATGGCCAAACTAACGACTGGATTGGATCAACGATCGAATCCGGTCACCATTTCGATTGCATGTCCAATCTCCCGTCTGGCCACCGATCGACCAAGGGTCTTACCACCGGTCCGGATGCCGATCTTGCCACCGGTTCAGCCACCGATTCGATCAGGGATCCAATCATCAGTCCTACCATCAGTCCAGATGCCGGTCTTGTCATCGATCTGACTAAGGATCCGATCATCGATCCGATTATCAGTCTAGATATCGATGCTAGCACCGGCCATGCCGTCATTTTTTTTTTAAATAAAAAAAATATATTTAAAGATGCAGCTTGAACCTGTATCTTCTAATAAAAATTAAAAATTAAAAAAAAAAAAGCTGAAAGTGTAGATTAAATCTGCCCCTTCTAATTAAAGGAAAACATCACGGACTTCGAAAAAAAACTCAAGCATTTAATAAAAAATTTTAAAATTTTTTTTGAAAAAGATGCAAATTCAATGACCCTGTGTCTTCTTGCTGAAGGCGCAGGCCAAAACTGTGTCTTGAGCACCCTGCTATCTCGTCGTCCAGATGGCAAGGAGAAAAAATGAAAAAAATCACGTGGCCTATACTACAGTAAAATGATTAAACTATTTGAACCGGTGGTACCTTGGTAATCTTAATTTTAAAAAATAATATTTAAAAAAAAATCCATGATGGATGAGTAAGGAGGCAAACTTAGGTATCCGTAACCTCCGGCAACTTGAATACCGGTTGTAAAGGTTCTGTAAGCGGGATCAAGCCGTTACATTTACCGGTTTTGTGTACGGTGAGTTGAGTATATACTCTCACAGTCCGGCTCCGAGTACCACTCACTTGGCCCACACGTGTGAAGCCGCATTCAACGCTACATTTTCTTTCTATTTTTGTTCTAAACGAGGAAAAGGAATTCCTATCGTGAGGAAGAAAGAATGACAGGTCTTCTTTGACGGTGAAAGAGAAGAACATGGCGATTTCACCGTACTTTAATCTATTCATGTTCATAAAAATACATCAGGCTTCTCTGCAGGCCCATGGTTATCTTCGATTTATCTTCATTTTTTTTTTTTTTTTTGGATGTATCTGAAGGGACCTCCAAGATGATTCCTTTACATTGCTCCAAGATGGTCATCTTTGTTATATAACATTGATGTGGCGAGACCGCTGACGTGGATAGATGATAGGCGTCATATCAAGGGAGGCCGCCATGGCGGATGCTTAGACGACTCCCCAGCCTAGATCGTTTTGCCAAGCTAAGTTGAGCTCCTACAAGGCCACAGGCCGAGCTCAGTCCTCCGCCAGGTCATGCCCGCAAGTCCGGGACGCCTAGGCCAGAGCCGTCCTCCGCCAGGTCGTGCCCGCAAGTCCGGGACGCCTAGGCCGGAGCCGTCCTCCGCCCTCCAGAGCGAGACTCTCGGAGGCTAGTGCCCTGCGGTTAAGGTCGAGCTCACCGCTCACCCATCGATGTGGAGCATCTCCGAGCGCGCGCCCTCTGGACCGATCCGTCCTCCGCCCTCCAGAGCGAGACCCTCGGAGGCTAGTGCCCTGCGGTCGTGGTCGAGCTCACCGCTCACCCGCCGATGTGGAGCCTCTCCGAGCGCGTGCCCTCTGGACCGGGTTCGTCCTCCGCCCTCCAGAGCGAGACCCTCGGAGGCTAGTACCTTGCGATCGAGGTCGAGCTCACCGCTCACCCGCCGATGTGGAGCCTCTTCGAGCGCGCGCCCTTTGGACCGGGCCCGCATTCTCCCCTCCTTCACCGAGGCGACCGCACGAGCTCGGAGCATCCAGACCGGAGCAAGCCCAGCCATCCCAGGATACCGGCGAGCCACCCGAGGACCACGGAACGGCGCCCCCATACCGCCATAACTACCTGCCCAGCCGTACTTCCAGGAGATGGGCCAGCCAGAGAGCACGTACCCCTAAGGCGACGACCCCCGGATCGAGGCTCTGCTAGGCTTCCCGGAATGGGGTGACTGGAGAGAATGTCAGAGCGAATGGAAGCTTCCCCCATCACCAGTCAGGAAAGACGTCTCATTTACGGCATGGAATCTCGCCGCACGCGCCTGCCAATCCAGCGAGGATCCCCAGGCAAGCTTCAAACGGCCAATTTTCAACTACAAAGAATAATCATCACCCCCACGAGGGAGAGGTAACATACCAGTAGTACCAAAATCACCACCAACAATACAAGCGCAAGCTCGACCAAGAGGGTGAAGCGCCACCACAAAAAAAAAACCATAGCTGAGGGAAAACGAGGGAAACAAGGAGAAGCAGAGTGATAGGGAACCCTCTATCCCCACTATTAGTCTCCCCCAGTCACGTTTTCACCTACACACATCTCTCACTTCTCCTAGAGTGGAGTCCATCAAGAGGGCCCGACCAGGAGAATCTGTTCCCCTGGATCGTCACTGACTTGATCGTCGAAGTGCCCCCGCCGAAAACCCCAGCCCGAGTCACTAACCCCTGTTTCGAAGGTCCAGGGGTAGAGGACCGGCAGGCAACGAATGGAGTGCACTCTGGTGCCAGCAGCAGCTATGGGCCATGACGGTCTTGGTGGCAACAGATTGGCGTGCCAGGAAGGGGGCAAAAACAAACCCTCGACCTCTTCATAGACAAGCCAGGCGAGAGGATGGTGACGACAAGAGAAAGGGAGGCTTCCACCAGCTGTGCCGAGGACTCCCCCTCTCAGGGAAAACCTGCACCGCTAAGAAGCGGAGCCACCCGCTCCGGTCCAGCCACCTCCACCGGAAGCCCAGCTGGCTGCGTTTGCCCAGCAAATGCAAGTCCTCGTCACGGTAGTGCGCCAGCTTCAGCACCAGCACTGGTCCGTGGCTACTCACCAACAGCCAGGGACCCCGGCGGCCCATGCTGCAACTCCCCGCGACAGCCTGCACTCCTTCCAAGAAAGGCCATCGCAGCCGCGAGCTACCACTGACAACCACGGCAGCCACCAAGCTTCGACGAAGAGAACGAGCCGGCTCTGCTGACAGGGAGAGCCACTCACCAAACCTCGGACGGGAGGTGCCCAGACCCCACCGAGACAAGAAAAGCAAGACCCCACGCCATGGGTGCCGTGCACCCACGTCACCTTCCCGTCTCCTTCGGTGGAGGGGTCTATTGATGAAGCTGTCAGGTGCGCGGCGGAGAGGCGCCTGGAGGAACATGAGCACAAGCTGGCGGAATTTGCCCGATGGTTCGCCAGCATGCCGGGCTCCGCTAGTGAGCCAGCAGGCTACGATGCTCGCCTCCATTCTCCCAAGAAATCCAAACGGAGCCGATTTCGTACTGATTCCGGATGTCGCAAGTGGATCCTTATGATGGGACCACCGACCCCCTGGACAACCTGGAAAGCTACTGGACCCTCATGAGGGTCCAGGGGGCCACCGACGCTCTTCTCTGCGTCGCCTTCCCTGCCATTCTCCGGAAGGCAGCCCGGGTGTGGTTCACCTATTTGGAGCCAGAGAGCATCAGCTCATTCGCCCAGCTAGGGTAGAAGTTCGTGGCATACTTCGGCACTTGCAGGAAGTTGCCATGAGAGGCAGACAGCCTCTTCTCCATCCGGCAGCTGGACCGCGAGCCCCTACGGGACTACGTGGCCCGCTTCAAGGCCGTCGTGTTGGAGATCTACAGTCTTGAAGAGCCAGTCGCCATGCTGGCACTGAAACGAGGGCTCAGGACCTCCCGCCTGACCTACTCGCTAGAAAAGAAATCTCCCAAGACTTACTCCGAGCTCCTTCTCCGGGCCCAGAAGTACATCCACGCCGAGGAGGCGGACCGTACGAGGCAGGAGCTCGATGGAGGACCCCCGAAGAAGCCGGCCCTGCTGAAGTGTCCGGGACCCGGAAACTAGCACCCCAAGCTCCGGGCTCCCGGAGGGACCGACCAAGGCTGAGAGGGACCCCTGTCCCTGAGGAGAGTTACACTCCTCTCCTCGCCCCGAGGACAAAAATCCTTATGGAGATTGAGGGCGAGGACTACTTGAGGCGCCCATCTCCGCTGAGGACCACCGCTTGCCGTGACAAGACGAAGTATTGCCGCTTCCACCGCGACCACGGCCACGACACTTATGAATGCCGCAACCTCAAGTGGGAGATTAAGGAACTCATCAAGAGAGGCTACCTCAAGAGATTCGTAGGGGACAGACCTTAAGTGGAGTCCCAGGCGCTCGTCGCTCTCCCGCCAGCTCTAGCCATCAACAACCGTCCCACCGAGAAGCTGATGGGCATGATCTCCTAGGGAGCGGCGCGTGCGTCCAAGAAGGCTCAGGGGGCAGGGGACTCTGAGAATGTACTCCCCTTTATGAGGGAAGGGGAAGACGGGGGGAAAAATGTAAATAATGATGCCGTGGTCGTCGAAATGATGATCGCGAAGCACCCTATAAAGCGCATCATGGTTGATAGTGGAAGCTTCATAGACATGCTTTTTTATGATGCCTTCTCCAGAATGAATCTCTCCCCCGATCAACTTAGGCCTGTGCACACACCCCTTGTCGATTTCACGGGCAATTCTGTGAGAGTAGAAGGAAAAATCACTCTCCCGGTCACTATCGGAACCCCACCTCGGCAGAGCACCGTCATGATGACCTTCACGGTTGTAAGGCTTCCTTCCGCCTACAACGTGATACTGGGATGGCCCGGGCTCAACTTGCTTGACGCCGTTGTCTCCACCAAGAGGCTCCTTGTACAGTTCCCAACTCCCTACGGCGTTGGGGAGATGAGGGGAGCTGATACAGAACGGAAGCTCTGATACCAAAAATGATGCAGAACAAATAAAGGAATGCGATGCGGAAGTAAATTAAGATTAACTAATTTTTTTTGTTGTTTTTATATGTTTGTAGAAGTTGGCTTCAAATCAAAGAAAAGTTAACCTAACATTGAAAGATACTAATATGATAATTGAAAGCACAATTTTAAGGAAACTAAATTATCAGAGTAGTTCAGAAGCAACGGATCGCTGGGGGTTGAGAAACTCCCAGACCTAGGGTTTCGCTCCGAACTTTCAAAAGAACAGAAATAAAGAGGAGAGATGGTTTATCTAACCAGACAATGATCTTCACAGATTTTGGTGGAGGAACTCTCCCGAGCAGATTGTTGGATCCCGGATTCAGATATCTTCGTAATGGATCCTCCAATACTGGTCCTTTGGCCGGTTGGCTTCTCCTGAACTCAAGATCTGGAAGAGAAGAAAAACAATTGGTGGAATCAGAGAGTCAAGGGAAAGATTTACCAGGTTGATGAACTTGAAGATTGAAATTGCTGAAAACTGGATTCTCCTGGAAGCTGATGTGATTTTCCTTGGAACTTGCTCTGGATCTGAAGTAGCCGGACTGGATCTGGATGAAGGTGGACGGCCTGGACTTGTAGAGAGAGAGAGGCCGTGGGAGATGGATGGAGCTAGGGTTTGATGGATTGAAAATAATGAAGGGTGGCTAGGGTTTTGGGATTTCAAGTGGCTAACCTAGGGTTTTGGATAAAGATGGAGATCTCTCACCTCCTCAAGGCTCCAATGGAACCCGGATTACCCCCTCACGGAGCTCAACACTTAGAATAGTGCGGAAGAAGAGAAACCTAGGTCACTCAACACAAGAGAGTAGCAAAAAAAATAATTTTCTTCATTGATTTTCAAAGTTACAAAGAGAGGTCTATTATATAGACCTAAAATTTTCTTCTAGCTTGTACAAATTCCCATGTGGGACTAAACTCTTCCACCTCTAGATTAGGTAGAAAACCCCTCTCTTGGTCGACCAAGACTTCAAAAAAAATTGGGACGGCCATAAAGGAATTTTTTTTGGAATTTTTATGGCGCCTCCTTTGGAGTTGGATTTGGATTTGGAGTCCTCCTCTTCTTATGGCATTTCTTCTTTTCTTCCACTCCAAGTTAAGCTCTTTGATTTTGATTTGAACTTCAATTGGATGTCCTTCTTTGATTTCTTCTCCAAGAGAAGTTTTCTTCCTTCTTTGCTTAGGTAAAATAGGCAGGTATGGGCGCCTCCTTTAAATTAGCTTCCAATTTGATTTTTTCTTCTTTGGGTGTGGGGACCATGACACTGGGATGCCTCTGTGGCGCCTCCTGGACTCTGGCGTGTGCTCGGAGTGTGGCTGGGCGTGTGGCTTGGAGTGTGGCCTCCACTTGCTTGAACCTTGATTTGATTGGAAGACAAATGTGGCACCATTTTGGACCAAATTGAAACCACATCGGGACTTGCACTGAGTCAACATGACTCAACAAAATTTAAATGGTGACTCAAGAAATAAATAAAAATAAATAAACTGGTTGACCAGGTCAACCTTTATTACAAACCCTAATTTCTCGGGCAATGTCAATCAGAGATCCAGATGGAGCTCTGAAGTCTTCTTCTGAGTCTGGTGCCCGCACCAATTCTCCCGGGGTGGGAGGAACTCGACCCTGTCGAGTAAGGCTCAAGTTGGCTCTGGTATCTCTCCAAGAGGTCTGGGTCCAATTCTTGTAATTCTTCTCGGGAGATCCAAGAGTCATCAGAATTTGGCCTTCCTTGCCAGCGGACCAGGTACCTTTGGTATCCTCGATTACGAGTAGAGATAACCTGATCATCCAGGATCTTTTCAATCTGCTCTTTCCTCACAGGCCAGTTTGTTGGTGGACACACAGGGTCGGGATCACTCTCAATGATTGGGTTAGGCTCAAAAGGCTCACTAGGAATCACAGCTGGCTCCCTGTACTCTACTAAGTCTGTAATGTTGAAAGTAGAGCTAATGCCTAGTTCTGGAGGCAACTCGAGCACATAGGCATTGGATCCTACTCTCTTTACCACTCTAAATGGTCCAGCTCCCCTAGCATGTAACTTTCTAACGGTTCCAGGAGGAAACCGTTCAGGCCTTAACCTAATCATCACATAGTCTCCCTTAACAAAAGTTTTGACTCGTCTTTGAGAATCAGCCAACTTCTTATAAGTTTCATTACTTAAATTTATTTGGCATGAATTTCTTTATGCAAGTCTTTTACATGCTATGTAAGTGCATCAAGAGACTTATGTGTGTGGACTAATAGTGAAATCAGATCAAGTGGTGTGTGAGGCTTGTATCCATGAACAATTTCAAATGGACTCTAGCCTATAGACCTATTGATCGAAACATTATATGCAAATTTAGCCCTGGGTAAATACAAATCCCAACTCCTGGTATTCTCACTTAACCAAAATCTGAGACAATGTCCTAAACTCGACTGACGATGCATTCCTAAAGAATGGACTTTATTCAAAGGAACCCTAGGTCTAAACCTAACAAACTACGGCTCTCTAGGTTTGACCTTGGGTCGGAGGATGGCATGCAGAGCATGAAAACTTATCATGGGTGCCTAGTAGGTGCCATAAGGTCTTCCAGAAGTAGGTGGCAAACCTAATAGGTTCCGACACGTGGTTCACTCTAAAGACTTCGACAAAGTAAACTTGGGTGGTGTAAGAAGCATTGGAAGTCCTAGAGAAAGGAAGGAAATATGAGGTGGAGTCACGAATTACCTGCTGACTAAAGGTGGTGACCTGAAGGTTTGAATGGTGATCTATGAGTGTCAACTGGTCATCCTTTCGAAAGGAAAAGTTTGCTACTCCCAGGAATGGATCAAGAGATGGTTCGGGAAGCAGCCTAGGACATGTGATTGCAATAGTTAAAGTTTGTTCTCTAAGCAAATAATGATCCATTTCTCAAGAACTGGATTGAAGAATGATTCATGGAAGGGCCTATGGATGATGACCTCAAGACTTGAAATTTGACCTATGGGTGAGGAAAGGTATACTCTATAGAAGGGTAGGTCAGTCATGCGAAGGAAGGGGTCTGGGGTCATAAGGAGGACTTCTACAGGACTGGGAGAATCAATCCGCTCAAGACAAGGATGTTCAACTGAGATTACGGGAGAGACCTTAGTGGCTGGGCATGGGACAAGGTCCAATTGTAAGAGGCTTGATTCAGTCATCCTAAGGAGAGGATCTACCATAGGGTGGGCAAACTTAAACAGTTCAGTGCAAAGATCTTCAATTGGTACTTGGGGAATGACTGTCATTAGAGGGTACAAACTGATAGCTCGGGCTAACACTATGAGTTCTTCCTGGGGGTATTTGACTAAAGGAACCTGATTCTCACAAATCTCTTGAATTTCTGAACTAGGTCCTACCACTTGGTTGCTCTCCAAGGTCTCCTCAGGTAAGGAACCAATAGTATCGATGTCACATTCTTCAAGTTCTTCCCCCTCATATTCATCAACTAGACTCAAGCCAGCATCATATACTTCCTCGATGCCATCTTCAATGGGTTTCGGGTCAGTGGTAATCGGGTCAACTGATTCTAGGCTTGTCATACCTAACCGTTCTTCCTCATTGGTAGGCTTGGGTTCTCCCTCATTAATGTCATCCTTAGGATTCTTACCACTTAGCTGTGCACAAGCCAGTCCTATGCATGGGCACTGACTAGATTTATGGCCTCTTTCTCCACAAAACAACATTCTTGAGATATAGGAACCTGGGTCACACTGGGTTTCAAGCTAGTAGAGACCTTACTTGGGCATGGGTGTGGATCTAAACGGTTTGATCTAGAAGACTTGGGTTGTTGAGTGACTGGTCTAGAATATTGTAAGGACCTCTCATAGACACGATCCACACTATCATGGTTAGGCTTCCTAAGGTTATGCTCAGGATCACGGTATAAGGTCCTCCTAGGTTCCTGGTATGGATGAGGTTGGGGCCTATTAAATTTTGGATTAGGGATCCAATTTTGATGTCTACGTTTCTCAAGGACTTGGACTTGATCCCTAAGCTGGGTAAAATTCTCATGGACTTGTTCTTTACACTGGGTAACAGTAGCAGTCAAATCCTGGCTTAACTTATTCATGCTCTCAGTAAGAGCTCTAACCATGGCCTCTAAATCAGGTTGGATTTGACCAGGTTGGTAGGGCACTCTATTCCGGGTAGACATGATGCAAGCAAACACACAAAATGAGACTCAACTGAACGACTACGGGCTAACTAGACCTAGAGCCCAAACTAGATGCCCAATCAGAGTGGCAAGCTAGCCTGTAGTAACTCAGGACTCAGCCAGGCAGGTGTAAGGGGAGTATTAGGTCCCTGAATGCCAATCCTAGACACCAATCAGTGATTGGCCAGGTAGGCGGACCAGCATACAAGCCCTTCGGGAATGGATCCCTGAACCACCGTTCTAGACACTGAGTGCTAAGCACACACAGAATAACTCGGCAAACTGACTCAACACTAGCCTAGACCCGACCAATTGGTGTCCCTAGCCCACTAGGGCAAATTAGGTCTAGGTTCGAATGATTGGATGGTGGTTTTGGGCTAAGGAGAGGTAATCAACTCCCCCTTATCTTAGATGCTCAATTGCCCTTAAGTAAATTATGAGATGATCACTCCAAAAAGAATTGAATTGCAGAACACAAAAAACAGAGTTGCTGTATTTTAATTCTCAGAATTTTTACCGAAACCAATAAATCACAGAAAAATTATGGAAAATAGGTTCAATTATACTGGTTTCAACGAAGCAAAAATCATGCAATTCTGAGTTTTATGCAGGAAGAAATAATTTAGACAACAGGGTAATTACGGGCTGCAACTAGATTGTCTTCCCCGTTTATAATCCCTGCTACGAAGTTATAACCCAATGGATCCCCTACACGCCCTAGGAACACCCGTGGAATGGGAGGAGGAGGCTTGCGCCTCGCTTAGTTCCTAGGACCGGACGTCTTGGGGAGTCTACTTCGAGCAGACAAAATAAAAAGAGAACAATCAAAACAAGCAAGCAAGCAAATCAGAAACCCTAGACTGGGCTCTGATACCAAAAATGATACAGAACGGAAGCTCTGATACCAAAAATGATGCAGAACAAATAAAGGAATGCGATGCGGAAGTAAATTAAGATTAACTAACTTTTTTTGTTGTTTTTATATGTTTGTAGAAGTTGGCTTCAAATCAAAGAAAAGTTAACCTAACATTGAAAGATACTAATATGATAATTGAAAGCACAATTTTAAAAAACTAATTATCAGAGTAGTTCAGAAGCAACGGATCGCTGGGGGTTGAGAAACTCCCAGACCTAGGGTTTCGCTCCGAACTTTCAAAAGAACAGAAATAAAGAGGAGAGATGGTTTATCTAACCAGACAATGATCTTCACAGATTTTGGTGGAGGAACTCTCCCGAGCAGATTGTTGGATCCCGGATTCAGATATCTTCGTAATGGATCCTCCAATACTGGTCCTTTGGCCGTTGGCTTCTCCTGAACTCAAGATCTGGAAGAGAAGAAAAATAATGGGGAATCAGAGAGTCAAGGGAAAGATTTACCAGGTTGATGAACTTGAAGATTGAAATTGCTGAAACTGGATTCTCCTGGAAGCTGATGTGATTTTCCTTGGAACTTGCTCTGGATCTGAAGTAGCCGGACTGGATCTGGATGAAGGTGGACGGCCTGGACTTGTAGAGAGAGAGAGGCCGTGGAGATGGATGGAGCTAGGGTTTGATGGATTGAAAATAATGAGGGTGGCTAGGGTTTTGGGATTTCAAGTGGCTAACCTAGGTTTTGGATAAGATGGAGATCTCTCACCTCCTCAAGGCTCCAATGGAACCCGGATTACCCCCTCACGGAGCTCAACACTTAGAATAGTGCAGAAGAAGAGAAACCTAGTTCACTCAACACAAGAGAGTAGCAAAAAAAATAATTTTCTTCATTGATTTTCAAAGTTACAAAGAGAGGTCTATTATATAGACCTAAAATTTTCTTCTAGCTTGTACAAATTCCCATGTGGGACTAAACTCTTCCAACCTCTAGATTAGGTAGAAAACCCCCTCTCTTGGTCGACCAAGACTTCAAAAAAATTGGGACGGCCATAAGGAATTTTTTTTGGAATTTTTATGGCGCCTCCTTTGGAGTTGGATTTGGATTTGGAGTCCTCCTCTTCTTATGGCATTTCTTCTTTTCTTCCACTCCAAGTTAAGCTCTTTGATTTTGATTTGAACTTCAATTGGATGTCCTCTTTGATTTCTTCTCCAAGAGAATTTTCTTCCTTCTTTGCTTAGGTAAAATAGGCAGGTATGGGCGCCTCCTTTAAATTAGCTTCCAATTTGATTTTTTCTTCTTTGGGTGTGGGGACCATGACACTGGATGCCTCTGTGGCGCCTCCTGGACTCTGCGTGTGCTCGGAGTGTGGCTGGGCGTGTGGCTTGGAGTGTGGCCTCCACTTGCTTGAACTTGATTTGATTGGAAGACAAATGTGGCACCATTTTGGACCAAATTGAACCACATCGGACTTGCACTGAGTCACATGACTCAACAAATTTAAATGGTGACTCAAGAAATAAATAAAATAATAAACTGGTTGACCAGGTCAACCTTTATTACAAACCCTAATTTCTCGGCAATGTCATCAAGATCCAGATGGAGCTCTGAAGTCTTCTTCTGAGTCTGGTGCCCGCCACCAGGAGCGCCCAGCTGGTGCAAGCATTGTTTCCAAACTCTTCCCTGGGGCCAGGTCCCTCAAGACGACCCCAGTGCAGACACCTCGACCAAAGGGCCAAGACCCCAGGGGAGGCCCGGTCGAGCATCTACTTTCTTATCCACTCGAGATGACCCTGCGAAGATGGTGTAGATAGGAGCCCAGCTACCCGAGGAGGAGAGGGCTCAACTGCTGGGATCCTTGCGAGCGAATGCAGATGTGTTCGCCTGGATGTTACATCCGTGACAGTGACGTGGCCAGGCTCAGGTATCGCCGAATGCGAACAAGCCACGTGTGAGTTTTCCCGCCAGAATCAGCGCCACGCCCTTAAAGCTGGGGTCGGCAAGATCGCGACGCCCGACGATTATCCGAGAGAGCAGACCGCCCAGGCGAGGTCGAGCTCGGCGCGGGGTTCCTCCACCGACTCATCCGCGCCCGCGCGCGAAGGAGACGACCCAAGTGAGGTCGGCCGAGGTCGGCCGACCCCTCGCCTTGCGCCAGGTGGCCACCCGGAGACGGGTCCACCTCGGCCAAAGCCAGGCGACCTCCTGCCGCCTCGCCAGGTGTCCACCAGGAGGGGTCCACCTAATGCGAGGTCGGCCGACTCTTCGCCTTGCGCCAGGTGGCCACCCGGAGACGGGCCCACCTCGGCCGCGAAGCCAGGCGACCCTCTGCCGCCTCGCCAGGTGTCCACCCAGGAGGGGTCCACCTAGTGCGAGGTCGGCCGACCCTTCGCCTTGCGCCAGGTGGCCACCCGGAGACGGGCCCACCTCGGCCGAAAGCCAGGCGACCCTCTGCGCCTCGCCAGGTGTCCACCCAGGAGGGGTCCACCTAAGCCGAGGTCGGCCGATCCCTCGCCTCTCGCCAATTGGTCCCCGGAGATAGGTCCAACTCAGCCGAGGCCAGGCCGCTCGTACGGAGAGGCCCCCGGGGAAAGCGACGGGTCCGAGGCCATCCCTCGGGCGTACCGACCCCAGACGGCGTCCCGTACGGAGGGCGGCGGCACGCGGAACGTCACTTACATTGGCCCGGCAGGTCCCGCGGTCGAGAGACCCGATCCTGACGGAACAGGGCCCGTAAACGGATAGCGCCCACGCCCGGGGAAAAGAGCACCCTCACGAAGCCCGAGGCCTGACGACTTGCCGCTCTGCCAGCGCCGCCTTCCCTCTTTTTCTCTTCTGTCCTTGCCTTTTTCTGCTGGGCCCGGCGGACGAGGCCGGAAAGCCGCCTGGCCTCCTTCACCAGAAAGGGAAAAGAAAGGAAGACAGGGAGGAGGAGTTTTCGAGGGAGAAAAGGACGAGCGCACGACGGGGGAGATAAAGAGGGAAGGATCCAAAGACTGCAAGGTAAGCCAAAGAGCCTGGGGACAAGAAGGAAAGACCGGCATAAGGCCTCGCTGGGAGGAAGAAAACCAGGGATCCCGAGAAGGGAAGACTGGACGCGAGCTCAGCGGGCAGGCCCAGCCGAGTTCCGGTCCCCGGCGCTTTCCCTTCACCAGTTAACTCTCCAAGCCTGAGACCCTCCAGGGGGATCGGGAGGGAGAGTCTGTTCCTCCACGTCGTCTACTGACTTGACCGTCGGAGCCCCCTCGCCGGAATCCCGGCCAGGGTCCTCTAACCCCTTTTTGCAGGCTTCTCGCAGGAAGGGAGGCCTCTTGCCAGGCGGTCAGGGAGGATCGGCTGATCCTCTGCACGGGCGCGACGACGAGGACGGCAACAGATTGGCGCGCCAGGTAGGGGGGCAGGGCACTAACCCCAGTGGGAACTAGCTTTTTGCAGGTATCACGCTCCCTAACAATGGTGGTCACTCGTGGTCGCGAGGCGTCCACCAGCCGAGTGGGAGAAGAAGCCACTCCCCGCCAGGGGGCCACACCCCGAACGGGAGCTTCCCGCTCCCCCTCCTCTCTGCAGCAGCCTACCCCGGCGGACGGATCCCTTGCGGCCATCGTCCAGCAGCTGCAGACCTTGACCTCAGCGGTCCGACAGCTCCAGCATCAGCAACGGTCCCTGGCCACTCAGCCGCAGCCAGGGACCCCGCGGCCCGGGTCGCGGGACAGCGTGGGAGCCTGCGCTCAATCCAGGGCAGG
This sequence comes from Areca catechu, assembly GCA_021397845.1. Lineage (NCBI taxonomy): Eukaryota > Viridiplantae > Streptophyta > Magnoliopsida > Arecales > Arecaceae > Areca > Areca catechu. Next base: position 182,779,769 of record CM038052.1, read on the forward strand.
CCGTCCCATCCGCAAGCCATCTCCACCCCCGAGAGAGCCGCCAAGCTCCCCGAAGAAAGACTATTCCGGCTCGGAGGATCACGAGAGTCGATCCCCGGCCGATGGGGCCGAAACGGCGCATCGCAGCAAGCGACGCCGGGTCCGGACCCCGCGCCGAGACCAATCGGCGCCTCCCTCACCTGCAGTCTCGGTGGAAGACTCCACCGACGAAGCCATCAGGCGCCAGGCCGAAAGGCGCCTAGAGGAACACGAGCGCAAGTTGGCGGAGTTCGCCAGCGATTCGCCGACCTGCAGAACTCGTCAGCCGACCCGGCGGGCTACGACTCCCGCCCCCTTTCTCCGAAGAGATCCAGACGGAACCAATCCCGAAACGGTTCCGCATGCCGCAGGTGGACCCCTACGACGGGACCACCGACCCCCTGGACCACCTGGAGGGTTATAAAGCCCTCATGAGGGTCCAGGGTGCCACCGACGCCCTTCTGTGCATCGCCTTCCCTGCAACCCTTCGGAAGGCGCCCGAGTCTGGTTCGCCCGTCTCGAGCCCGGATCCATTCGCTCCTTCCAGCAGCTGGAAGGAAAGTTTGTGGCGCATTTCGACGCTTGTCGAAAGGTGCCAAGGGAGGTGGACAGCCTCTTCTCCGTCCGCCAGCAGGACCAGGAGCTGCTCCGTGACTACATCGCCCGGTTTAAGACCGCGGCCCTGGAGATCTACAGCTTGGACGAGCCCGTCGCTATGCTGGCTCTAAAGCGCGGGCTCAAGACGTCCCGCCTGACCTATTCCCTGGACAAGAAGCGCCCAGGACGTATTCCGAGCTCCTCCTCCGCGCCCACAAGTACATCCGAGCGGAGGAGGCCGACCGCACCCGTCGAGAGCTGGACGGGAAGATTTTGAAGAAGTCGAACCCGAGGGACGCCCCGGGAGCTCGGAGGCCCGGGCCACCAGCCGACCCTCGCCCGAACCCAAGGCCGAGGGCCGAATCTGCCCCCGAGCGGAGGTACACCCCTCTCCTCGCACCTCGAGCCAAAATCCTTATGGAAATCGAGGGCGAGCGTTATCTCCGCCGACCTCCACCTCAGAACCCGAGGGCAGCCCGAGACAAATCAAAGTACTGCCAATTCCACCGCGAGCACGGGCATGACACGGAGGAGTGCCGCCACCTGAAGCGGGAGATCGAGGAGCTGATCGGGAGGGGATACCTCCGGAAGTTCGTCAAGAACGAGGCTCCCTCCGAAAAGCAGCCGCTCGCGGCCTTGCCACCTGTCCCTGCGATCGACAACCGGCCAACAGAGAGGCCCGTGGGCATGATCTCACGCGGATCTGGCCGAGCAGAGAAGAGAGCCCGGGAAACCCCGGAGAATGTAATCCCTCCCAAAGGAGGGGAATTTAGCGGCAATATAAACGATGATGCCGTGGTGGTCGAGATGACCATCGCGAAACACCCTGTACATCGAATCATGGTGGATAGTGGAAGCTCGGCCGATGTACTTTTTTATGACGCTCTCTCTCGGATGAACTTGTCTCTCGACCAGCTAAAGCCAGTGCAACCCCACTGGTAGGTTTTACAGGGGACTCCGTCGGAGTCGAAGGGGAAATCACTCTCCCAGTTACCGCCGGATCCCCGCCTCGGCAGACGACCATCATGGTAACTTTCACTGTAGTCAAGCTCCCTTCGCCTTACAACGCCATCCTTGGGCGTCCGGGCTCAACCGACTAGACGCCACTATCTCCACAAGGAGATTGCTGGTGCAGTTCCCCACGCCTTTCGGGTTCGGGGAAATGAAGGGGACGATCCAGCCAGTCCCGCTCTGCCTGCAGACAATCCCGGGCATCAAGGGCGCAGAGCTCGCCCGCGAGGTCGAGGACCTCGACCTAAGAGAAAAGGAACCCAGGGGAGGGCCCGTAGAGCGCCTGCTCTCCTTTCCCCTTGGTTCAGACCCCTGAAGACGGTGCAAGTTGGGGCCCAGCTCCCCGAAGAGGAACGAACCCGCCTGCTGGAGTTCCTCCGTGCCAACGCCGATGTGTTCGCCTGGTCGGCGGTCGACATGCCGGGTATTCCGCCCGAGATTATCATGCACAGCCTGAACGTGGACCCAGGCAGCCGCCCGGTCCGCCAGAAGAAGAGAAGCTTTGCCATGGAGAGGCAGAAGGCGATCGACGAGGAGGTAGAGAAACTTCTCGCCGCCGGTTTCGTCCGAGAAGTCCAATACCCCAGCTGGTTAGCAAATGTGGTCATGGTAAAGAAGAGCAGCGGTAAGTGGAGGATCTGCGTGGACTACACCGACCTCAATCGAGCTTGCCCGAAGGACAGCTTCCCTCTGCCAAAGATCGACCAGCTGGTCGACACCACCTCGGGACACCGTCTCCTGTCATTCATGGACGCTTTCTCGGATACAACCAGATCCGGATGAATCCGGAGGACGAAGAGCGTACCGCCTTCATAACTGACCGCGGGACTTTCTGTTACAGGATGATGCCCTTCGGCCTCAAGAACGCGGGGGCGACGTACCAACGTCTGGTCAATAAAGTCTTCAAAGACCAGATAGGCCGCAACATGCAGGTGTACGTGGACGACATGCTGGTAATGAGCAAACTTGACTCGGACCACGTAGCCGACCTGGCAGAGACGTTCGGCAACCTCCGGCGCCACCAGATGAAGCTGAATCCAGCGAAGTGCGCCTTCGGGGTCTCCGCCGGAAAATTCCTGGGGTTCATGGTGACCAGAGAGGAATCGAGGCCAACCCGGAGAAGGTCCAGGCCATCCTGGACATGGAGCAGCCAGCCTCCAAGAAACAAGTGCAGCAGCTGACCGGTCGGGTTGCGGCCTTAGCCGTTTTATTTCCAGGTCGGCGGACCGCTGCCGCCCCTTCTTCAAGGTGCTGAGGAAGATGAACGGTTTCGCCTGGACCGAGGAATGCCAGCAGGCCTTCGAGGAGTTGAAGAAGACGCTCGCATCACCACCTCTGCTGTCCAGGCCCGAGGAAGGGGAGGAGCTTACCCTCTACTTGGCCGTTACCCCGGAGGCCGTCAGCTCTGTCTTGGTCCGAACCGACGACCACGGGATCCAGCGACCGGTGTACTATACCAGCAAACTCCTCCGGGACGCGGAGCTCAGGTATTCCCGGCCCGAGAAACTCGTTTTTGCGCTAATAGTGTCTGCCCAGCGTCTCAGGCCCTATTTCCAAGCGCATCCCATCGCCGTCTTGACGGATCAACCGCTGAAAGCGGTGCTCAGCCGACCCGACACCTCGGGGCGATTGGCCAAATGGGCACTGAAACTCAGCGAGTTCGACATTACATATCGGCCGAGGTCGGCAATGAAGGCACAGGTGCTGGCCGACTTCTTGGTCGAATGCGCAGGTCTGGGCAAGGAGCCCGAGGAGGACTCTTCGGCCCAGCCGACGGAGGTCGGCACCAACGAGCCGGAGAGGACGCTTGGATCCTCCATGTGGACGGAGCCTCAAACTCCGGAGGGAGCGGAGCTGGGCTCATCCTTGCCAACGGCGACGGGGTCGTCGCAGAATGTGCGCTCCGTTTCCAGTCCCCGCGACAAACAATCAAGCGGAGTACGAGGCGCTTCTCGCCGGACTCAGGGTCTCCCGCGAGCTGGGCGTGACCAACCTCAGAGCTTTCACCGACTCCCAGCTCGTGGCGGGGCAGGTGTCCGGGGAGTATGTCGCTCACGACCCCAGATGGCAAGGTATTTGGAGCTCGTCAAGGCGGGCGCGTCCAAGTTCGGCGCTTCAACATCTTCCATATCCCCCGCGGGGAGAACGCCCGCGCGGATGCTCTCTCTCGATTGGCGGCTCTGCCGGACACAATGCTGGGACGCGCTCATGTGGAGCGACTCGAAGTCCCAAGCCTCGAAGCACCGGCGGGGGTCCATCAGGTCAGCCAGGAGCCCGGCTGGATGGACAAGTACGCCGCGTACATCACCGACGGCATTCTGCCGGAAGACCGAGACGCGGCTCGCCTCATCAGGAAGAAGGCCGTGCGGTTTGTCCTGATGGACGGGCAGCTGTATCGAAGGTCCTACTCTTATCCCCTCCTCAAGTGCATTGGACCCGCAGAAGCCAAGCTTGTGCTCCAGGAGATTCACGAAGGCATCTGTGGGAACCACGTGGGGGGCAGGGCATTGGCATACAAGGCCCTTCGTCAAGGCTACTTCTGGGAGACGATGAAGGAGGACGCCGCTGACTTCGTGAAGAAATGCGACCGGTGCCAGCGCCACGCCACGGTACAGCGGCAACCCTCCAACCCGATCTCTCAGCTCTCAGCCCCTGGCCATTCGCCCAGTGGGGAATGGACCTTCTGGGCCCATTCCCGCCGGCATCCGGCCAGCGGAAGTTCCTGATAGTGGCCATCGACTACTTCACAAAGTGGGTCGAAGCCGAACCCTTGGCAAGAATCACCGAAGCAAACGTCGCCAAATTCTTCTGGAAGTCCATCGTCTGCCGCTTCGGCCTCCCCCACACCGTGGTCACCGACAACGGACGCCAGTTCGACTGTCGAGAGTTCGAGGATTTCTGCAACGACCTCGGCATCAAACATCGCTTCACCTCGGTGGCGCACCCCAGACCAACGGGGAGGCTGAGGTCACGAACAGGACCATTCTTCAGGGCCTCCGCACGCGGCTAGACCAAGCCAAGGGCAGGGGGCCGACGAGCTTCCCAGCGTTCTTTGGGCATACCACACCACTCCAAGGACGGCTACCGACGAAACCCCATTCAACCTCGTCTTCGGGGCGAGGCAGTCATCCCGATCGAGCTCAGCATACCCACGCTGCGCGTGGAACAATACGACGAGACAGAAAACCCGGCCAGGATGATGCTCAACCTAGACCTCCTCGAAGAAACAAGGACAAGGCCCGAATCCGAATGGCGGCGTACCGGCAACGTGTAGCCAGATATTACAACTCCCGAGTACGGCCGAAGGTTTTTCGTCCCGGGGACTTGGTCCTCCGGCGTGCAGAAGCCTCCCAGCCACGAGAGTGCGGCAAGCTTTCACCCAACTGGGAAGGCCCTTATCGGGTAGCAGAAGCCCTCCCTCACGGGGCATGTTACTTGGAAGAGTTGGGAGGTGCCAGGTTCCCGGACATGGAACCCCTCGAACCTGAGAATGTACTACCAGTGATGTAAGGCTCCCAGTTCCTTTAACAAAGCTTCTTCGCTTCAAACATTCTTCTCTGACTTCAACAAAAAGCCGGAGCACAGCTCAGCAAGCCGCGCAAGGTTTGAGAAAGCCTGCGGCATCGAGCTCAGTCCGGAAGATCCTGGGCTTCGGCCTGGAAGGCGGCGACGAATCCGTTTCGCCCGCGCAAGCCGGAGCACAGCTCAGCAAGCCGCGCAAGGTTGAGAAAGCCTGCGGCATCGAGCTCAGTCCGGAAGATCCTGGGCTTCGGCCTGGAAGGCGGCGAGAATCCGTTTCGCCCGCGCAAGCCCGGAGCACAGCGCTCAGCAAGCCGCGCAAGGTTTGAGAAAGCCTGCGGCATCGAGCTCAGTCCGGAAGATCCTGGGCTTCGGCCTGGAAGGTGGCGTCGAACCCAGTTCGCCCACGCAAGCCCGGAGCACAGCTCAGCAAGCCGCGCAAGGTTTGAGAAAGCCTGCGGCATCGAGCTCAGTCCGGAAGATCCTGGGCTTCGGCCTGGAAGGCGGCGCCGAATCCACTTCGCCCGCGCAAGCCCGGAGCACAGCTCAGCAAGCCGTGCAAGGTTTGAGAAAGCCTGCGGCATCGAGCTCAGTCCGGAAGATCCTGGGCTTCGGCCTGGAAGGCGGCGCCGAATCCGCTTCGCCCGCGCAAGCCCGGAGCACAGCTCAGCAAGCCGCGCAAGGTTTGAGAAAGCCTGCGGCATCGAGCTCAGTCCGGAGGATCCCAGGTTTCGGCCCGGAAGATGGTGCAGGAACTGTGCTGTCCGCGCAAGCATGAAGGCAGCCCAAAGTCGGACCTGCTCAGGATTCTTGCTTTGCCGCAACACGGTTTTGCAGACCCCGTCCTTCGATTTAGTATGGAAGAACCAGGCCCGCAGTTGTCTCAGGTATCCCAGACCGACATCTCAGGAACGAACAAACAAAGAAGAGAGGAAAGAACTAGAAATAGTAGACAGGTTTTTGCGAAAAGTGCTCTTCATTGAAAAAGGATTACAAAGTGTCCAGTACAAATAGGGAGCTCCGACAGGCCGGAACTCCCCAAAAAAAGGAGAGAAGAAAGACACAGAAAGCAAAGGTACAAGTCAACAGTCACTGGGGCGCAGGGTCGGCGCCGTCCGTCGGAGGTGCGGGACGCCACCTCTTCGACTCCACGACGACCGGCTCCTGGGGCTGTGTCTGGGCCGCGGCGTCGTCGGTCAGAGCTGCTGCAGGTGCCGCCTGAAGTGTCGCCTGGTCGTGCCGGAGGCCCTGCCCTCGCTCCCCGGCTTCCTGCCGCCGACGACGACCGCACTTAGGTCCAGTTGGGGCACATCCGGAACCCCTTCAGGAAGGAGTCCACGGCGGCCTCCCGGACTTCCGACGTAAACTCGTCGGAAGCCCGGAATTTGGGGACGGCCTCCAGCGCTTCCCGCTTCGCCGCCTCCAGGAGCCCGTTGTACGAGCTCCGGTCCTTCGCCATGGCCGCCTCCCGCCGGGCCTCGTCCAGCTGACGCTCCAGGAACAGTGAGCGGGCCTGCAGGCGGCCTTCTCCGCCGTGTCCTCCTCAGTACGGCGCTGGTGGAGGTCCGCTCCTCCGCCAAGGAGGCCTCCAGTTCCTTGTTCCGCTCCTCGAACGCGCCAGGTCGGACTGAGGGGCCTGCTTCTCCGCTCGCAGCTCGGCCCCCTTGTCCACCAAGTCCTTCACGTCGGCGGCGAGCTTTCCGAGCTTCTGCTCCCGCTCGGAGTCCCGCTTGGCGTTCCCTACAAGGTAGTTCTCAGTAGGAGGACGTCGTTCCCGATCTGCAAGGACAAAAGCAACATGTCAGTACCGAGGCAGGAGGCCTCGATTGAAAGAGAAAAGAAGAGCTGAAGCAGACTTACCGAGAAGAGCTGGGGCAGGATCCGAGCAGCGCATCCGCGTAGTCCCGGCCGCCCCGAGCTCGGCGGTCCCGGCGGTGGAAGCATACTCCATCACCCTCTCCGCCAGCCCTCGGTCGAGGATGACCGAGTCCCGGTGCGAGATTACCGGCGCTGGGCCCTTCGGGCCGATCCCTGCGATGGCCGCCCCTTCTGCTGGAGCCGCAGCCGACGGACCGGTGGTCGCCACTGCGGTGCCGCCGGACTGCTGGCCGGAATGGGCCCGGCGGTGGGCAGAGCGGCGGCGCCGAGCTCCCTCGGCTGCACCGCCAGGTCGTGGAGCCGAAGTGCCAAGGGCGCCGCCCTGAGGAGGTCTGGGCGGAGAAACTGCGGCGGCTAGGCCGGGCGCGTCGCCGCTGCGACCTCCCGGCTCGTCTCCGTGCGAGCCCTCTTCGCCACGGGCTCGTCTACGTCAACGCCTCCCTCTGAGCAGCCCCTTCCAGCAAGTTCTCCAATGAAAACTTCATCCCTGCAAGGTGGAGAAATCAGAAGGTTAGTTCAATCTAAAAAGAGAGAGGGGGAAGGGCAGAATTAATGCAGAGCGAATCTCACCGGTCTCCCGGATGGACTGACCGCCTCAAAAAGATTCTGCTCACAAAGCAGAACCTCGAGCGGCGGACCACGTCACTCAGGAGCTGGGAGTAAGCCTCCTGGTCCGCGGACTCGACCTGAGAACTCCAGTTCGGCGACCGTCCGGTTCGCTCCAGGCCCAGTCGACGTCGTCGACCGAGGCAAGAAAAACCGTTCTTCCATCCCTTAACCGAAGAAGGGATGTCGAACCGGAGACACCTGGGCCGGGGTGAAATATACCACCAGCCGTCATCGGTGGAGCATTTCTTCAGGGTGAACAGGGACCTGAAGAGCGAGAAACGGGCAACGAACCCATGGAAATGACAGAAGACAATGAAGGAGAAGATGACCCGGATGGCATTAGGAGCCAGCTGGGCCGGGACGAGCCGGAAATGGCTGAGGAAGGAAAGGAAGAAAGGATGAAGAGGGAAACGAAGATCCCCGAGGAGGAAGTCCTTCGTAGAAGGCAATACGGCCAGGCCACTCATGGTGACACGCTCCGCGGACCACGGAGCAAATAGATGACAGATCCCGGGATGCCATAAGCATCTCGAGCAGAGAAGATCACCTCGGTCATGGTGGAGGCATGACCGGAGGACCGGCGGAAGAAGCGCGGAGCCGGGAGAGCAGCAAAAGCAGGAAGTGAACGGAGGGGCACGCAGGTGCAACCGGGGGACCGGATCCCCCTGGACGCCAATGGTGACACCCCCGGTTGCAAAACGCGGCGACCTCCTCTGGGATTACCTCCTCATCCGAGGGGAGAAGACGGAGTCCTCGCCGGATGGACCGGCCTCGTCCGGATTAGAAGAAACATGCGACGGCGCGCCATGGAGAAGAAAAGAAAAAAGGATTGAATGATCGAAGGAGAAGGAGGAGGGCTAGAGAGAGGAAGACGCTTACCCAAAAATGCACAGGCGGGCGCAAGCAGCAGAAGTTGTTAGCCTGCACAAACCGCCCACGAAGCAAGGGAAAAGGCCTCGTTCTGGAAAGTCCCCTCGCTTTCAGACTCAGCCGGCAGCAGCCGTACCCATCATTCCGTCTCAGGCCACTGGATGGTCACCACGTGGCGCCGCCCGACACCGACGCCCTCGTTAGCAGAGTAACGACCTCTGCCCCGAAGCGACGCATTGATCGGGCAAGTGGACGACGCGTGGCGACTCCCCGTTGGTCTCCAGCCGCCTCGAGCCACGACGAGTGAAGATCGTGCCAATTATGAAGCAAGATCTTCGCCTCCCCACGTCATGTCTGCAAATAATCCCGACGTTCCGATCTACGATGCCCCGACGGAACGGCGGGCTGGGGGCAACTGTTACATCCGTGACAGTGACGTGGCCAGGCTCAGCATCGCCGATTGCGAACAAGCCACGTGTGAGTTTTCCCGCCAGATCACGCCACGCCCTTAAAGCTGGGGTCGGCAAGATCGCGCCGCCCGACGATTATCCGAGAGCAGACCGCCCAGGCCGAGGTCGAGCTCGGCGCGGGGTTCCTCCACCGACTCATCCGCGCCCGCCGCGAAGGAGACTACCCAAGTGAGGTCGACCGAGGTCGGCCGACCCCCTCGCCTTGCGCCAGGTGGCCACCCGGAGACGGGTCCACCTCGGCCAAAGCCAGGCGACCCTCCTGCCGCCTCGCCAGGTGTCCACCCAGTAGGGGTCCACCTAATGCGAGGTCGGCCGACTCTTCGCCTTGCGCCAGGTGGCCACCCGGAGACGGGCCCCATCGGCCGAAGCCAGGCGACCCTCTGCCGCCTCCCAGGTGTCCACCCAGGTGGGGTCCACCTAGTGCGAGGTCGGCCGACCCTCTCGCCTTGCGCCAGGTGGCCACCCGAGACGGCCCACCTTTGCCGAAGCCAGGCAACCCTCTGCCGCCTCGCCAGGTTCCACCCAGGAGGGTCCACCTAAGCCGAGGTCGCCGATCCGATCCTCGCCTCTCGCCAATTGGTCCCCGGAGATAGGTCCAACTCAGCCGAGGCTAGGCCGCTCGTACGGAGAGGCCCCCGGGAAAGCGACGGGTCCCGAGGCCATCCCTCGGGCCGTACCGACCCCAGACGGTGTCCCGTACGGAGGGCGGCGGCACGCGGAACGTCACTTACATTGGCCCGCAGGTCCCGCGGTCGAGAGACCCGATCTTGACGGAACAGGACCCGTAAACGGATAGCGCCCACCCCCCGGGAAAAGAGCACCCTCACGAAGCTCGAGGCCTGACGACTTGCCGCTCTGCCAGCGCCACCTTTCCTCTTTTTCTCTTCTGTCCTTGCCTTTTTCCTGCTGGCCCGGCGGACGAGGCCGGAAAGCCGCCTGGCCTCCTTCACCAGAAAGGAAAAAGAAAGGAAGACAGGGAGGAGGAGTTTTCGAGGGAGAAAAGGACGAGCGCACGACGGAGGGAGATAAAGAGGGAAGGATCCAATACTGCAAGGTAAGCCAAAGAGCCTGGGGACAAGAAGGAAAGACCGGCATAAGGCCTCGCTGGGAGGAAGAAACCAGGGATCCCGAGAAGGGAAGACTGGACGCGAGCTCAGCGGGCAGGCCCAGCCGAGTTTCCGGTCCCCGCGCTTTCCCTTCACCAGTTAACTCTCCAAGCCTGAGACCCTCCAGGGGGATCGGAGGGAGAGTCTGTTCCTCCACGTCGTCTACTGACTTGATCGTCGGAGCCCCTCGCCGGAATCCCCGGCCAGGGTCCTCTAACCCCCTTTTTGCAGGCTTCTCGCAGGAAGGGAGGCTCCTCTGCCAGGCGGTCAGGGAGGATCGGCTGATCCTCTGCACGGGCGCGACGACGAGACGGCAACAGACGACCCCAGTGCAGACAACCTCGACCAAAGGGCCCAAGACCCCAGGGGAGGCCCGGTCGAGCATCTACTTTCTTATCCACTCGGAGATGACCCTGCGAAGATGGTGTAGATAGGAGCCCAGCTACCCGAGGAGGAGAGGGCTCAACTGCTGGGATCCTTGCGAGCGAATGCAGATGTGTTCGCCTGGACGGCGGCAGACATGCCAGGTATCCCCCCTGACATCATTACTCATAAATTGAGTATCGACCCAAGGCGCAAGCCAGTTCGGCAAAAGAAGAGAAGTTTTGCCCGGAGAGACAGGCTGCCATCAAAGAAGAAGTTGACAAACTCTTAGCCGCCGGTTTCGTCCGAGAGGTCCAGTACCCGAGCTGGCTGGCGAATGTGGTGATGGTCAAGAAGAATAATGGCAAATGAATGATTTGTGTGGACTAGACTGGCCTTAATAAAGCTTGCCCGAAGGACAGCTTCCCTCTCCCGAAGATCGACCAGCTGGTGGATGCCACCTCGGGCACCGGTTGCTCTCCTTCATGGATGCATTTTCCGGGTATAATCAAATCCGCATACATCCGAGGACGAGGAGCACACTGCTTTCATCACCGACCAAGGGACATACTGCAATATTGATGCCTTTTGGTCTAAAGAATGCAGGGCTACCTATCAGTGCCTGGTCAGCAAGGTCTTCAAAGACCAGATTGGCCGCAATATGCAAGTATATGTGGATGATATGCTCGTCATGAGCAGGCCGAGCTCGAGCTACATAGCCGACCTCGTCGAGTAGTTCCACAACCTGCGGCAGCATCAGATGAAGCTGAACCCGGCGAAGTGCGCCTTTGGGGTGGCGACAGGAAAATTCCTTGGCTTCATGGTCACCCAGAGGGGCATCAAAGCGAACCCAGAGAAGGTGCAGGCCATCATCGACATGGAACACCCGACCTCCAAGAAGCAGGTCCAGCGCCTAACGGGATGAGTCGCTGCCCTCAGCAGATTCATCTCGAGGTTGGCTGATCGTTGCCTCCCATTTTAAGGCACTACGCAAGATGCACGACTTCATCTGGACCGAGGAGTGCAGACAGCCTTCGTGGAGCTGAAGAACTTCCTCGCCTCTCCTCCCCTGCTCTCCAGGCCGGAGGAGGGAGAAGAGCACTTGCTATACCTGGCGGTGACATCGGGAGCTGTCAGCTCAGTTCTCGTCCGCACGGACGAGGACAAATCTCAGAGGCTGGTATACTATACCAGCAAAATCCTCCGTGACACGGAGATCAAGTACACTCACTCCGAAAAACTCATTTTTACACTAATAATGTCTGCTAAGTGCCTCAGGCCCTATTTCCAAGCACACCCAATAGTGGTCGTGATGGACCAGCCATTGAGGACTATCCTCACCCGACCCGAGACATCCGGGAGGTTGGCTAAGTGGTCCCTGCTGCTCAGCGAATTCGACATAGCATACCGACCGAGGTCGTCACAAAAGGCCCAGGTCCTGGTCGACTTCGTGGTCGAGTGCACCGGGTTCGCCGAGGAGCCAGAGCAGACAGCAATGAAGCCCAGGCCAGGAGAAGAGCCCTAGATCCTCCACATAGATGGAGCATCCAACGCCGGCGGGAGCGGCAGGCCTCATCCTTACAAACTATGATGGGCTTCAAGTTCGCCGCAACCAATAACTAGGCGGAGTACGAAGCACTCCTCGCGGGCCCAAGAGTTTCCCGCGAGCTGGGTGTGCAAGACTTGAAGGTCTTCACCGACTCCCAACTGGTCGCCGGACAAGTTTCCAGAGAATACGAGGCAAGGGACGCTCAGATGATGAAGTTCTGAGCAGGTCCGCGCAAGTACAGCAGGCCTTCGGCGCTTCAGCATCTTCCACATCCCCCGAGGGAAGAATGCGCGTGCAGATGAACTGTCCAGGCTCGCGACTCTGCCAGAGTCGTCGCTGGGGCGCGCCTACATCTAGCACCTTGAAAGTCCCAGCTATGAGAACCCGACGAAAGTACATCAAGTCACCCCAGAGCCGAGCATGATGGACAAGTACATCCGGTACATCACTGACAGCACCCTGCCGGAAGACTGTGCAGAAGCCGCCCCCGTTAGGAAGAAAGCCTCCCGTTTCGTCCTGATGGAGGGCCAACTCTATCGCCGATCTTACTCCTACCCACTCCTGAGATGCCTCAGGGCCGCCGAGGTGACCTTTGTGCTCCGAGAGATACATGAAGGCCTCTGCGGGAACCACGTGGAAGGAAGAACGCTGGCCTACAAAGCCCTCCGCCAGGGGTACTTCTGGAAGACTATGAGGGAGGACTCCACCGACTTCGTCAAGAGGTGCGACAAATGTGCCAGCGCCACGCCAACATACAGTGTCAGCCGGCGGTGCTGATCTCCCAGCTCTCAACCCCTTTGGCCTTTGCCCAGTGGGGAATGGACATCTTGGGACCGTTCCCCCCAGCATCAGGGCAACAGAAGTTCCTGCTAGTGGCGATCGACTACTTCACCAAGTGGATCGAAGCGGAGATGCTAGCTCAGATCGCAGAAGCCAATGTCTGCCAGTTCTTCTAGAAATCAATCATTTGCCGCTTCGGGCTCCCCCGTTGCATCATTATCGACAACGGGCAATAGTTCGACAACCGCGAGTTCGAAGAGTTCTGTGCCGAGCACGGTATCCAACACCGTTCATCTCGATAGCTCATCCCCAAACAACGGAGAAGCCGAGGTGACCAACCAGACCATCCTTCAAGGACTCAGGACCAGGCTGGACCAAGCTAAAGGCATGTAGGCAGAAGAACTTCCGAGCGTCCTGTGGGCCTACCACACAATGCCCAGGACTGCGACCAACGAAACACCCTTCAGCCTCGTCTTCGACACCGAAGCGGTCGTCCCGGTCGAGCTAGGCGTGCCCACGTTGCGGTGTAGCAGTATGATGAAGCACGGAATTCGACGCACCTCCTGCTCGACCTGGACCTTCTCAAAGAGGCAAGGGATAGAGCCCGTCTCTGGATGGAGGCGTACCGGCAACGAGTGGCCTGGTATTACAACGCCCGCATCAAGACAAAAGTATTCAAGCCCGGAGACTTGGTGCTGCGGCAAGCAGAAGCGTCTCAACCCAGAAAGTGCGGCAAGCTTTTGCCAAACTGGGAAGGCCCCTACAAAGTAGCCGAAGCCCTTTCACAAGGGGCCTACTACCTGAAAGATCTCAGCGGCGTCAAATTCTCCAGAACATGAAACGCCTCCAACCTGCCGAAATACTACCAATGATGTAAGGTTTCCCAGCAATGATAATAACAATGATTTTTTCCTTGCGCAAGTGTCTATCTGTCTTGCAGGAGAATTTCGCCCGCGCCCCTGGGCCTAGTCTTAGGACGCCGATTTGAGACCAAAGCCAAGACCTCTGGCCAGGAGATCGTAGAGACATGCTGCTCTCACTCAAGGCGTCCCCGAGCTCAGCTCTAGGACGTCGAAGAATCATAAAGCCACGTCGCTCCCAACTCAAGGCATCCCCGAGCCTAGCTCCAGGACGTCAAAGAATCACCGAGCCAAGCAGCTCTCAACTATCCACGTCCCTGAGCCTCGCTCCAGGACGCCAACTCAAAATCGGAGCTCAGATCTCTGGCCAGAGAACTTCGAGCCACGTCGCTCCCAACTCAAGGCATCCCCGAGCCCAGCTCCAGGACATCAAAGAATCACCGAGCCAAGCATCTCTCAACTATCCACGTCCCCGAGCCCAGCTCCAGGATGCCAACTCAAAACCGGAGCTCAGATCTCCGACCAAGAGAACTTCGAGCCAAGCAGCTCTCCATCTCAAACATCTCCGAGCCTAGCTCCAGGATGCCAAGAGATCATGGGGCCACGTAGCTCCCATCAACGCCTCGAGCCTAGCTCCAAAGCACCAAAGACCTGAGCCAAGATCTCAGGCAACCCCCTGGGTCCGAGCCTAGCTCCACATCCAGAAGACCTCGAGCCTAGCTCCAGGGCAATCAAGACCGGTAATCCCCTTCTCTGATCTCCCCACTCGAAAAGAAGACGAGAGGGGAAGGAAAGAAAGAGAACTAGAAGGGAAGCCCGCAGCCCCCTTCTCTGATCTCCCCACTCAAAAGAAGACGAAAGGGAAAGGAAAGAGAAACAAGACGGGGGTACAACCATCATCCTCTCCTCTGATCTCCCCACTCAAAAAAAAAAGAGAGAGAGAGAAAGAAAGAGAAAAAAAAAAAGGAAGAAAGAAAGAGAAAGAAGGAGAGAGGGGAGAGAAAATAAGTGAGAGATACAACATCGAAGTCACTACTTTCCACACTTAAGACCGGAGCTCAGATCTCCGGCCAAGAGACCTCCGAGCCACGCAGCTCTCAACCATCAACGTCCCCGAGCCTAGCTCCAGGATGCCAGCTCAAGACCGGAGCTCAGATCTCCGGCCAAGAGAATTTCGAGCCACGCAGCTCTCAACCATCAACGTCCCCGAGCCTAGCTCCAGGACGCCAGCTCAAGACCGGAGCTTAGATCTCCGGCCAAGAGAATTTCGAACCACACAGCTCTCAACCATCAACGTCCCCGAGCCCAGCTCCAGGATGCCAGCTCAAGACCGAGCTCAGATCTCTCGCCGAGAGAATTTCGAGCCCAGCAACTCTTAAGTGCCACCAACATACGCCCATCTTGCTAATGTTGAAGTATAATAACTCAACCCCTTGCAAAGTGCAGTACCCTCTCTGATCTCCCCAAACATCAAGAAAGAAAAGAAGATGAGTGAAAGAGAAAAAAGGACTGGGCAAGAAAGATAGAAAATTTGCACTTCATTGATTAAATATCAATTACAAGTATCCCGTGGGCCCCCGACATGCCGGGTAGCCCTGCCAAGTACAGAAAAAGAACAAAATACAAAAAAAAGCAAGAGAAGACTACTGGCTGGCTGGACCGCCGAGCTGGGAGTCTCCATCAACAGGAGCTTCAGGCCGCACGGCCTCAGGCTTAGGTGGCACGGCCTCCTCAACGCCCGCCTCCTGGTTTGAAGTGCCGGGAAAGTCAAGGTGGCTGCGGCCCTCGGCTGAGACAAACTTCTCGATCAGGCGGCGCAGGTACATGAAGCCCTTGAAGAAGGAGTCCGACGCCGTCTGTTGGATCTTGGCGAGAAACTCCTCCGAGGCTTTGTACCTTTCCACCGCCTCCCCAGCTTCCTTCTTCGCTGCGGCCACCTCGTGCCCAACGTCCGTGGCCGACTTGGCCGCCTCATCTACTGCCCTCTGGGCCACGGCCGACTTCTCCTCCTCCGTCACCAGCCGGGCTTGGAGGGATTGGGCGCTCCTCTTCTGTCGGGCCGCCTCGGTGATGACCACGTCCAGCCTTTTCTCGACGTCGACAAGCCCCTCAGCTTTCTTCCTCGACTCCCCTCGCTCGCGGCCGAGGTTCTCCTGGAGCTCCCTCGCTCGTCCCTCAGAGTCGGCGAGCTGCTTCTCGAGGTCCTTGACCCGTTGGCCAAGCACCCCTTCAGAGTCTGCCCACCTTTGCAGGTCGGCCCTCAGCGACTCGATCTCGGTCGCCCGTTCCTGCTCAGCTCGGCTCCAGTTCCGACAGCTGCTCCTGATAAAAAGGGCTTCGACTCCGATCTGCACCATATGGGAAGGTCAAAAAAAAAAAAGGAGAGAAAGAAGAAAGAGGGGGGGAGGAAGAAGATAGAACTGCTTATCGTGAAGAGCTAAGGGAAGATGCTATCGATCACAGCTCCAACCGGCAGCCCATCCATCTCTTCCCGGTCGTAGGTTTGGATGGAGAAGTCCATCATGCGATAGGCCAGGCCACGGTTGTCGGCTAAGGAGCTCTCCGGCCCCAGCTTGAATGGAAGGCGGTGCCTCGCCCAGTCTCTCCTGCTCTCCCGGGGAGCGGCCCTGCCCGTCCCTCCGGTGGTGGGACTCCTAAGAACTGGTCGAGGAGCCGGCACTGTCGTGGTCGGATCCCCCATCACCGAAGAATCTTCGGGGCGGGTTCCTCCTCCTTCAGCCTCGACCGCCCCCAAACGCGGAGAGCAGGGCGGCACGGCAGCAGCAACAACGCTGGTCTGGATGGTGGCCTCCAGCTCCAGGATAGGGAGTTCCGCCTGTGGCCTCACCAGTCGCACGGTAGCTTCCACGGCCTCCTTTCCTATCAGTGCGACCGGCACGGCGGGGGTAGATGCCGACACTCCCTTAGTCCGTGCCCGCCTCGGAGGGGGCTTGACAGCCATCTCGGTGGGCGGCCTCTTCCTGGAGGTTGGCAACGGCTCGCCCTCCGAAATGGTCAACCCTGCACAGCAACAGCCAAGAAGGTCAGCCTGAAATAGAGAAAAGAAAAAATGCAGACGGAGGAAGAGCTGAACTCACCTGGCCCCACCGAAGGGTCGACCCTGGCATCGAAAAGGTTCTGCTCCGATAGTAGGACCTCCAAAGAAGGGATCTGAGCGGTGTGAAGCTGATCGTAATCGTCCCGATCGAATGCATCGACCACGGAGATCCTGTTAGGGGACCTGTCCGGCTCGCTCCAAGCCCAGTCAACCCCCTCGACATCTGCAAAGAAGAATCTGCTCTTCCATCCCTTGATGGAAGAGGGAAGCTCGAACTTGATGCCCTTCAGGGGAGAAGACAAGGACCACCACCCATCCTCGGTTGGGTGGCGTTTCAGAGTGAATAATGCCCTGAATAGAGAAACCGGGCAACAAACCCGTGGATGTGGCAGAGTATGATGAAAGAGAAGATCACCCTAATGGCGTTCGGCACCAACTGGGCGGGGACCAGATGATTATTCAAGACAAATAAGAAGAAAGGATAAAAAGGGAAGCAGAGACCCCCAGAGAATGTCCCTCATAGAAGGCAAGATGCCCGGGCTAATGGAAGTGACCCGCTCCCCGGGATGGGGGACCATGAGTCGAACAGAAGATGGGATGCCATAGGCATCCCGAATGGCCCCCAGCTCCGTGGCGGAAATCGTCGAAACGATCCCGCCCGGACCTGTTGACCGGACTGACTCAGGGGCTGACTCAAGTAGCAGAAGGGGAGGACTGGTCGGATGGAAGGAACGACCCCCGCTCCTTAACAGACACCGGGGGGGCAAGAAGGGCCGGCCTGACACTAATCCTAAACTGTGCCCCCTCCGACTCCTCGTCAGAGAGGAGAGCACTACCCTTTGGGCGAAAGACATGCTGGACTAAGAAGGAAGGAGCCTACCTCAGAAGAAAAGAAAGAAGAAGAACGAAGCCGGACTGGACACCTAGAGAAAAGAAGGATGGGTGCAGATCGTGGAGAAGAAGGGTCTGAGCACTGCAGCAAGCGCGAAAGATTTGAAAGAAAGAAAGGAAATTTTTGGGTAAGAAATTTTTCTTTTTACCCCGAAAAGGCCCATCAAATCCGCGCTAATATGACCCCCTCGCCAACGGATGCGCCACGTGCTGCCCATCGGCGAAAAAGGAGTCCCAGCAACTCAGAATTTATGCCAGCATTAACTGCTCCTCGGACGTGGCCAAGTGGCACCCCCGCACCAGCCGGCGGGGCTTCCCTCGAGGCGCCAGCAACCGCGGCCATCATTGCGTCGGATTTTCACCTCTCCATGTCAGCACTATGGTTACTCCCTTCGCCTCGAGCGCCGCGCACTAACGAGCCTCAGGAGTGGGGGCAAATGATGTGGCGAGACCGCTGACGTATGTAGCTGACAGGCGTCAATCAAGGGAGGCCGCCACGACGGATGCCAAGACGATGCCCTAACCCAGATCATTTTGTCGAGCTGAGTTGAGCTCCTACAAGGCCACGGGCCGAGCTCAGTCCTCCGCCAGGTCGTGCCCGCAAGTCCGGGACGCCTAGGCCAGAGCGTCCTCCATCCTCCGTCCTCCAGAGCGAGACCCTCGGAGGCTAGTGCCCTGCGATCGAGGTCGAGGTCACCGCTCACCCACCGATGTGGAGCCTCTCCGAGCGCGCGCCCTCTAGACCGAGTCCGTCCTCCACCCTCCAGAGCGAGACCCTCGGAGGCTAGTGCCCTGCGGTCGAGGTCGAGCTCACCGCTCACCACCCGTCGATGTAAAGCCTCTCTAAGCGCGCGCCTCTGGACTGGGTCCGTCCTCCGCCCTCCAGAGCGAGACCCTCGAAGGCTAGTGCCCTGCGGTCGAGGTCGAGCTCACCGCTCACCACCCGTGGATGCCTCTCCTCTGAGCGCGCGCACTCTGGACCGGGCCCACACTCTCCCCTCCACCGAGGCGACCGCACGAGCTCGGAGCATCCAGACCGAGCAAGCCCATCTATCCCAGGACATCGCCAAGCCACCCGAGGACCATGGAACGGCGCCTCCCATACCGCCATAACTACCTGCCCAGTCGTACTTCCAGGAAATGCGCCAGCCAGAGAGCATGCACCCCTAGGACGGCGGCCCCCGGATCGAGGCTCTGCCAGGCTTCCCGGAATGAGACGACTGGAGAGAATGTCAGAGCGAATGGAAGCTTCCCCCATTACCTGTCAGGAAAGGCGTCTCGTCTACGGCACAGAATCCCGCCGCACGCGCCTGCCAATCTAGCGAGGATCCCAAGGCAGCTTCAAACGGCCAATTTTCAACTACAAAGAACAATCGTCACCCCCATGAGGGGGAGGTAACATACCAGTAGCACCAAAATCACCACCAACAATATAAGCGCAAGCTCGACCAAGAGGACGAAGTGCCACCACCAAAAAAAAAATCATAGCTGAGGAAAAACGAGGGAAACAAGGAGAAGCGGAGTGATAGGGAACCCCTCTGTCCCTGCTATTAGTCTCCCCCCAGTCACGTTTTCACCTACACATCTCTCACTCCTCCTAGAGCGGAGTCCATCAAGAGGGGCCCGACCAGGAGGATCTGTTTCCCTGGATCGTCACTGACTTGATCGTCGGAGTACCCCCCCGGAAACCCCGGCCGGGTCACTAATTTTGTGGTCACGCAGATCAGAGCAGAGGCCCGCAGCAGCGAAGGGATGCACTACGCCGGCCAGCTACGGGCCACTTGGTCTGGTGGCAACAACATAAACTTCCATGTTATGGATTGTCAAAAAATTTTGAATAATAATTTGGATTACATAGATTATCATTGAATAGATTTTGATTACTATGTCTAATATATATAGATAACCTATCAGTAAAATTGATTATTATGTTTGATATAATAAATAGATTATTATTAATCTAACATCAAATTTTTAAAAAAAATTTTAAATTAAATTATTAAAATTCATCGTTTGGGTCCCGTTTTTTTTATTTCTTGATTTTTTGTTTTGATTTTTTGTAAAAATTTGTAAGATGGTGTCGGACCGATGGGAGTTCGTCAACGATTGCTTCCATTCTACTGGAGATGGTATGGATAAATATATTTTTCTAGTCTCGTCAAAGTATTAATCGATCTAATAATTAATTTATATATCCCAATTTCGGGTACCGGGATTTTTTTTTCTTTGTTTAATAAACTTTATCTTGTTGCGAAGAACATACTTTTATCATGTAAGTTTGGATCTAAAAGAAAAAATAAAGAGCTGCAATTTTTTTTTGAAAAAATGTCCCAGCACGTGTGAACCGCACCACCATTCCCCCGGTCATCCGCATTCAACTCTTCGAACACGACGTAAGCCTAAAGAGATACATATACACCCGTTAAATTGATTTCACCCGTTACTGCTTGCGTTTTACGGAGATTTATCCACCAGAAGAGCATCATTCCCTCTATAATATTAGTTTTTTTTTTTTTTTTTTTTTTTAATTTTAATTTCGCCCTTTTTCACGGGGATGTTGGAACCTGTCATCTGCTCCTCAGCGATTTCCTTGAAGAAGCCCTCGCTATCGCGTTCTTTTTGATCCAAACTAAAACCCTAACCCTAATTACTTGGATCGGTTTTTGTGCGAGTCCTGGATACTCTGCTACTCGCAATCGAGTCAGCGGGGGTGTAATGGACAGGATCAGATCTTCAGAAAACGATAGAGAGATTATGTGAGAGAAGAAGGACGAGGTGGAGGCGGTATCTTCGAGTGGTAGAGAGATCACGTGAGAGGAGGGGAGGATGGGCTGACAGTGAGTCGGAGGTGGTGCGGGAAAAGGCGGGAAGATAGATGATGGTGGAGAGGAAGAACTGCTCAGAGAAGAAAAGAAAGTAATCGGGATAAATTTGTAAAAAATTATTTTAGATGATCATATCTTCGATAATTTGGATAGCCATCTCTTCGTAATCTGGATTGTCATATGAGCGATAATCCAGATTACCACTACAAAATAGATTACTACTTTAAATAAATACTAAATATGGTTATTATCTGGTCGATCTAGTTTAAAATTACTGGTAATCTAATAGATTATCGTTTATCAAACCAACCTCCGGATATTGTGTTCATTGTGCAACCATTTTGTATTTAGCCATCGATTATTTATAATTCAACAATCAATCCCTTATACGTAATTCCATCTTATTTTATTACATATTCATGCTTCCTTGCAAATAAATCACAAGTTAAAATAAATTATCACAAGACTAAAAAATAAGGATGGTAGTCGAGTAAGTTTTTCCGGTATAGATTTGAAATTAATCCATCAGATTCAAATACGTGCTACCTAGACCCAGTTTAAAAATTATTTTATTTTTTTATAAAATAATTTTTTAATAAATAGAATGAAAGATTTTAACTTCAAATAGTTAGATAGCCTGTCCATTACCTACCAAGACTTAATCCATTAACTTTCTATATTATTTCTTATCAAAAATAAAAAAATATAACTAGATTTGATCCATTGGACTTGGATTCGGGTACCCGAATAATGTATCCGATTATACGATAATCGAGCAAGCTCGGGTACCCGCCGAGTATACCATTTAAACATGAATGGTTTTAAAATTTGGATTAATTTTGTAATTAAATTTAGGATGTATTCACATAATTAAATTGTAATCATGTTCAAATAGAGATATGGTAAATCCCATGAGCACCTACGTGGGTGGGTAGTATTACCATCCCTACTAAAGGGATGGAATATTTATATTATTAAAAAGATGAAATTAAAATTTACACAACAAATCCTCGAGTCAAACCAAAAGGTGGATGCCTATTTTTTTCTTTAAGCATGGTGACATTGAGTCTAGGTCCTTAGAGCAAGGATTATTTGATGATTAAGCTCTGTTATGTTACGTGGATGTCTTTGTTTCTATTAGATAATCTCTTGCCTTGTGGGCCCACTCAAATAAGAGAAGGTTATCTCACCAAAAACAAGAAAATAATAATAAATAAATAAAAGAAGGTTACCATCAAAGCGGTAGTGAAGGTAAAACATGCTTAGTCCCATATTTTATATATCTCAACTTCGAAAAATAATATCATGGCAGACTCTAATAATTTTAGGATTAATTCTAGAACCTAGACGTGAATATCAGGGTTAATTCTAGAATCTAGACATGGATGCATGAGTGATTCTTTAACTGTGATCGACCTGTTATTTTGATAAAATTAAAACAATATACTCATCCGTACGGTATAAGATCTTAGGATCACCTCCAATGTCATAGGGCCTGGTTACATTTTTATCCTCACATTTTTTAATGGAGTGGGGCCCATCATGCTTGATGATAGATCCCATTTACTAATAATAAATAATAATAATATAATAATAATATAATAATAATAATATAATAATAATAAAACTGCTTGCGGCGGTGGACGCATGCTCCGTCCCCCATCTATATATCATGCACGCAGAGGGAACGATGGCACGGCCTCAACTGCGATCCAATCTCCTGATCAATGGCGTTTGTTGCTCCCTTCTCCTTCCCTCGGTGCTCTCCCTCCCCACCTTTTCTCTTCTGCTCTTCTCCACTCCTCCCACTTCCCTTCTCCAAACCCTCCCGTTTCTCCTCTCCTGTCGCCGAAGCCTTCCCACTCCCTCTGCCGCCACACAAGACTCCAACTTCCACCCCGCTTCTCCCAAGAAACACAACAAGTTCCAGCCTTTCCGGCCTGACGGCTTCGCCCTGACCTCCGACGATAAAACTCATGAAGAGACTCCAACCATATTACTCGACAAAGAAGCAGAAACCAAGAATTCACAACAAGATGTTTGCTCTGAGATGTCCTCTGCCTATAACACAGAACACGTGCACCAAATGACCCTCGCGGCGATTTGGATGTATCGATCACCCGAATCCAGCAGGATTCGAGAGAGATCACAGCCGGAGACCTCTTTGTCTGCTGTGCCGGGACCAAGACCGACGGCCTTTGGTTTATGTCCGAGGCTTGCGACAGAGGTGCTGCAGCAGTGTTGGTGGACAAAGAAATCAATAAGATAGATCTTGGGTTGTTGCAAGGCTCTTGTCATAGTGGACAACACCAATTCTTTGCTCCCTGTTCTTGCTGCAACCTTCTACGGGCAACCTTCGAGGAGCCTTTCTGTAGTTGGGATCACCGGAACAAATGGCACACGACGGACGGCCAGTTTGATCAAGTCCGTCTTCGACGCAGCTGGGTCGAGGACTGGGATGTTGGGCACTCTGGGGTACTTCCATGGTGACAACAAATTGGAAGCTCCCAACACAACACCTGGAGCTGTAATAGTACAGAGACTGATGGCAGAGATGGTGAACAGTGGGACTAATGCGCTTGTTATGGAGGCCTCCTCTCATGGGCTGGAGATGGGAAGGTGTGATGAAATAGACTTCGATGTCGCGGTCTTTACAAACTTGACGAGAGACCACCTTGACTTCCACGGGACAGAGGAGGAGTATAGGAAGAGCAAGGGGAAGCTGTTTGCGAGGATGGTCGATCCCGGAGGCACCGAAAGTTGTGAACATAGATGATCCAAGTGCTTCTTACTTTAGCTCAAGGGAATGCAGATGTCCCTGTTTTGACCTTTGGAATGGAGAAACAAGGATGCTGATGTGAAGCCTTTGAAGCTGGAGCATTCATTGTTCGGGACACGGGTAATGATCGGCACGCCGCAGGGGATACTGGAGATTACTTCTAGGATGGTTTGGAGGTACAATGTCTATAACATTCTTGCAGCTGTTGCTGTTGGATTGCGGTGGGTGCACCATTGGAGGACATAGTGGAGGGCATTGAGGGGGTGAAGGGTGTTCCAGGTAGGTGGTGAGCTAGTTGATGAGGGGCAAGCATTTGCCGTGTGGTGGACTATGCTCACACTCCGGATGCTTTGTCTAGACTTCTGGATGCCATGAGAGAGCTTGGCCCGGAGAATTTCACTGGTATGTATGCTACTTCTCACCTTAGTTTTTACTCAGCTTTTTTCATATTCATCCTTTTATCTTTCAGCTTTGGTAATGAATGGAGTTTGCAGTAAGTCTAATTAATGACTTTCTGAGATTTATTAAACCCTCTTAATACAACTATGTCTTTTTGATTAAGAGGGAGAGTTATGGGTAGTGGATAGACATAGAAAAAACTTTTACTTAGTTTATATGAGAAGAAACACAAAATAATTAGTAAAGTGTATCTCCCA
Organism: Areca catechu; assembly: GCA_021397845.1. Lineage (NCBI taxonomy): Eukaryota > Viridiplantae > Streptophyta > Magnoliopsida > Arecales > Arecaceae > Areca > Areca catechu. The sequence goes on from CM038052.1 coordinate 182,803,608, forward strand.
AGTTTTGCAGAGCTATAAGATGCATTCAATCTTCAAACTTCACCCTGAAACAGAAGATAAGAACCTTAAAGATTAATTGTATATGGTTACTTATTGATGCCCAGACTAGGTGACCATACCTTAAAAGTTTAAACAAAAGCAGAAGACACAATATTTGACTATGGAAACTCCTAGTCCTTTAGAAGAGTGTGTTTGTGTGTGTGTGTGTGTGTGTGTGTGTTGTGTGTTGTGTGTGTTGAGAGAGAGAGAGAGAGAGAGAGAGAGAGAGAGAGAGGAGAGAGAGAGAGAGAGAGAGAGGAGAGAGGAGAGAGGAGAGGGAGGGAGAGAGGGAGTCAGAGACTTTAGAACTCCTAAGCTACCTGAACTATGATCTATTTGTTGGCCTGCAAAGCATATTAATTTGAACTTATCTCAACTTTCATCTTTTTTTATACCATTTTTGGTCATATGAGCTATGTCCATGCGTTTGAAGATCAGCCCTTCTCATTGCTGCAGATAGAAGTCTTAAGAGAAGAGTTTGGGATAATTTGACCTTACTTGACTGCATACAACTCTTTGTTGGAATTCAGCACCTCTTCTTGCTCCTCTATGCACATTTTTGGCATTTCTACTTTTGGTGTCCAAGTTATCCTCTAGGCCTGAAATTATTGGAACCTTTGCACCTGCGCATGTCCGTGTGCTGTTAGAGACCAAGTCAAAAACCAAGACAAAGACCAAGAAATAGAGAAATCTTGAAGTAAATTCTGGTCCTGAAAGGACTGAAATTTTTGGTATAGTAGCATGAATCATTAATTTAGGCTAAACTTTCATGCCTAACTTTTAATGAACCAATAACACTAGCTTGACAGAAACTTGTTTACTTGCTAATGTTTTGTATTCAGTCTTCGGATGTGGCGGAGAAAGAGATAAGGGAAAGAGACCTTTGATGACAAAAATTGGATGCAACAAAAGCGACGTGGTTATTTTGACTTCTGATAATCCAAGGAACGAAGATCCATGTATGTATCATAGGCTTCAGTATGCATCTTCTTAAGCTTTCTTACTAATTTGTTGATTCTTTGAAATTAATGAATTTTTTGAAACTTTTTGAGTTGAATTTTGAATAGGCTATTGGGTAGAATGCAATTACTGACTTCATAAAGCAACTCTCTTTGCATCTAATTAGTGGATATCTTGGATGACATGTTGATGGGAGTTGGATGGACCATGCAAGATTATTTAAAACATGGTGGATAATAGCACAACCCAATGCTTCCAAATGGTCACAGGCTTTTCGTTCATGACATCAGAAAAGTAGCTCTGCAAGCCGCCATTGCCATGGGAGAGGAAGGAGATATCATTGTAACTTACTTATTCTGGCCATTTTTCACATAATATTCTTCATATCTTTTACTCTAGCACTAGCATACCTCATTCTGGATGTTCCTAATTATGGCTAAGATATTTCCAGCCACTTATTCACAATTGTGGTATTAGTTACAGTCAAGCAGACCACATACTTGTTTTAGTATGATGGGTTGAGCATGACATGGAAAGTGTTTCACTTTTTCAAGTACTTTGTGAAATTTATTTGAGAACCAGGATAGTTTAAGTGTTTTGCAATGCATCAAGTTCAAATATGTTTTGGCCTCTTAGATTGCCATTCCATTTACCATCTTCTGCCATGATTTTTACTTCATCATTATTTGTCATGCTTTTTTTGGAAGATACTATGTGAAGTTATGAGTGTCCATATTTTCCCAGGAGTAATTAATGTTACAGGACTAACGTCATGTGCACACGAACAATTCTTTTGCCATGTGGCAAGAGAGGATTGGTGCAAGTCACAGGATTTGTTAAGAAACACTGGAGTTTGGTTGATCATGGAGTTTCCAATTCGGTAGTTGTGGGTCTGATGAATTTTTCTTTGGACACAATGGGTGCCCATAACTTTTCTATTGCCATTTCTTATAACTGCTGCTGCTGCTACCTGTTCACCAACCCTAAATATCTAGTAATCTTGTTTGTTGTAGGTTGTTGCAGGCAAAGGCCATGAAACATATCAATTGAAGGTGATAAGAAGAATTTTTTTGATGATAGGGAAGAGTGCAGAGAAGCATTGCATTATGTATGCGAGCTGCGCCGAGCAGGGATAGACATTAGTGAACTCCCATGGGGGGGGTAAGAGAAGACTATTTAGTCATGTTGGATATTTATGCAATATCTCTTCAATTCTGCCAACAATAGATTTATTGATGAGTTTGCAAGCTCTACCAATGGTAGATGGTGTCCTTAACATTCTTTTTTAAAGATCCCCCAGCCTAAGCAACTTGAATTCTTAAACTGTCATGGTAGTTTGTCAAAACACCATGATACTAGAAGAAGTTACCACTCTTTGTAGGTCTGAATGACAAAAAAAAAAAGGGGGGGATAGAAGTGATCTGATTTTAACCATTTCAATGCATATCATCACCAATTCATTATGATTCTGTTAATTGACAACATTTCTACTTGCCAATTGGTTGCAAATGACTGCTGTGATTTACCTGTAAACCACTTTGGTTGATAATGTCAGGACCTCCTCTCTTGCATCATCATACCTGTAACATAAAGAATTGGTATTTTGTATAAAGTTCATACTTTGCTCGCATGCAAGAGTACTGCCAGTTTGTGTTGGGACCGTTAGTAGAAAAATCCTAGATCTAATTTAAAAAAGTTAACAAAATTAGGGATTCGTATGTTAAAAATTAAAATTGGCTTATAGAATATCGCAACACCAAAAATTAAAGTCCCGGAGCGTGCAAAGCACTATTCTAAAACGTATTTCTATCCCTTATGTAGAATAAATTGGAAAAACAATCCCAAGTTATGCATTCAGAAGAAGAAAAAGTTTGTAAGAAACTTGAAGAAGCTAAAAAGAAGCCATTTTAGCAAGGATCCCAAAGAAGCCATTTTATAGCCAACCGGTTCTGAACATTGGACTGGCTCATTAAAACCAAAATAAATCCTCAATGTTCAAAATAATTCTCCAATGTTCAAATAGAGGCCTGTTGGGATCGGTATCAACTCGCTCTGATACCGATTATTGCGGAAGCGAAACGGGATCGTCAATTGTCGATGTCGATACCATAAGAGAAAGAAGAAAAGATGATAAATACAATTTTTCGGGCATGCTTTTATTATGAAAAATAAACTTACAGATTGAACTCTCTCTCAACCCCGTACAAGTATCTCTCAACAAGAAATCCCGAATCATTCTCTCAAACTCTCAATCAGTCATCTACAAAAGACCTCTCACCACTTTTTCATCCTCCACACTCTATCTATGTCTCTGTCCATGAATTTGTAGCCTCCACTACATAGAGCATCTTACTAGATGTCCAACGGTCCGAATAGAGTCTAAATCAGAGTCCTGTAGCTCTTCCAATCGCAGTTTGATTGCAACACTACTCGTGGTCGTCGATCGCATGAGATCCATGCAAATTATGCTAGAATTGCACAGCGCGCGTCGCGTGCACGGTTTCTGATAAGGAACGAGAAATAAAATATTATATTTATCCAGCCGAGATTCGTGCTGCTCGGGATCCATGCTGCTCCGGAATGTGTGCTCATCGACTCCAGGATCTTAGGCAGGTTTGGGCTGGGTTGGCTTCAGGTTCCAAGCTAGCTTCTGGGTGGGCTGGCTTTAGGTTTTGGGCTGGGCGGGCTTCAGGTTCTAGGCTAGGCTTCAGGTTTGATCTGGCTGCTTAGATTCTGGGCTAGTGATGTCCCCATCATTTTCCTTCTTTTTCTGGTTTCTCTGCTGGGCCCATGCGTGTTTTTGTCTCCTTCTGGGTTACGCATGGATGTTGAGGCGCCATTGGTCCAACAACCTCCACCTCAACTCAACACACCGCCTTCACCTGACTTAAGAGCTTCTGAGGATTCTAACGCCCCATGCCCTAGGACAATCACCTGATCATGGATGGGCAAACATGGGAGTCGAGCCAGGCTGCCGATCCTATCTTCGTCATGTGCTGTGCTCACCTTGACCTGAGACCTGCTCAGGAAAGTCTTCTGCGGCAATAGGAACTTCATTTTGCGATGTCGCCTGTCGTCCTTCCGAGTCTCGCATCCTGTGCCCGATCCACCTGCTGTCGAAGCTCCACCTCGCACTGGACTCCTGTCTGCACCAGGGACTCCACCTCGTATTGGACTCCCTGTATAGAGGTAGTGACCTCCATGCTTTTTCCCTTGCAGAACAATCCTATTGCCATGCAAACCTTTAGGACTCCATCACCGTCTTCCACATGTAGCCGCTTGAGTTCAATTTGCTGAGGGAAATTAGATTCTTGCTAAAACTGGGTATGCATCGGACCTCATCCAGTTTCTTCACTGTCCCATCATGTGCCTTCAAGCTGACTATCATGACGCTCGCGATTGCACAGCTCGATCCACCTGCTATGTGAACAGAACCCTCTCTACTATCTAGAGAGTCAAATAGCTCCTTCCTGCAACAAACATGGTATGGACAGGCATAATCCAAAACCCACTGGAAAGAAGGGGATACCTCGTCCAATCCCTGAGCTGCGGGCAATCTCTGACACGATGCCCAACTCATCGCACTGGAACGTCCTCCTCGCGATCCTTTGTTACTCCGCCTCCGGTCGCCTACACCTCCAGAAACTGCCCAATGCTGAGTTCCCACCCGACTCGAAGCCCTCGTCCCCTCTTGAGAACCTCGTTCTGAAGTAGCGCCGGTCGCATCCTCCATCTTCTGATAGTGCTCTTACCCAGTAGAGAGCAGTCACCAAGGACTCGAAGGACTGCGGTAGAGATGATAGCATACAAGTGCCTGGGTCTTCTCCTCAACTTGTTTCACCGACATTGAGAGGAGATCGGTGATGATCCTCTGGAAATTGCTCAGGTGCTCTTGCACACTTTGGTCCCTCGGCCATCCGTAATTGATAGAATTGCTTCCAAGGAACAAGGTGTTGGTGAGGGGACTTCGCCATGTACAACCTCCAGCTTCTCCCACAACACCATCGGGAAAGACTAATTCAGTACATGGATCATCACATCATCCATCAGGTACAAGCGAATTGTGCTTACCGCCTGCATCTGAAGCCGTTTTCAGGTCTTCTGCTCTATGGTGTTTGGTCTCTCCTCGCATATGAGAGCGTCGATCAGTCCTTACTGGATAAGCACATCTTTCACCTCGCTTGCCAAAGGGAGAAGTTGCTCTTTCCATCGAACCTGCTGATTTCACTTTAATTATACTTGTCTTCTCTATCTTCTCGATCTCGATCAACCACGGACAACCTGGGCTCTGATACCAGTTGTTGGGATTGGTATCAACTCGCTCTGATACCAATTATTGCGGAAGCGAAACGGGATCGTCAATTGTCGATGTCGATACCACAAGAGAAAGAAGAAAAGATAACAATATAATTTTTCGGGCATGCAAAGTTTCATTATGAAAATAAACTTACAGATTGAACTCTCTCTCAAACCCGTACAAGTATATCTCTCAACAAGAAACCCGAATCCTTCTCTCAAACTCTCAATCAGCCCTCTACAAGAAACCTCTAACCACTTTCTCATCCTCCACATTCTATATGTGTCTCTGATCATGAATTTGTAGCCTCCACTGCGTAGTAAAAATGACCCAACATTTAAAAAATTGATAGTAACCAAACTTTTACAAATTAAAATAAGTTTATATGGTCAAATGATAATTAAAAAAAAATAAAATTTTAGATTTGGCTTGCGCCCGCATCTTATTCGCATATTAAAGAATTTTCTTCAATTCTGCTCCAATGTTTCTAAAGAAATTTGACAAATCTTTTCACATATAAAGGCTCAAAAAATCTTATCATTTCCAATATGGAACTAAAAAGATCTCTAATAAAGTGGTTACATAGAAAACCCTTTGGAGGGAAACTCAAATCGAAAATTTTTGAGTTTTAAAATTTCTCTCGAGCAATTTGCACCACCATGCATCTTAGTTTTCTCAACGAGTGATTTGGGGTTGGGAGGAATCAAGTTATAGAGAAATTCATAATTTGTAGATGACTAATTTTTTTGGTCAAATGTTTTGACAAACATTGACCTCATTCTTAGATTGGGATCCATCAGTTCAGGCTTTTTCTACCACCATTCTAGCTCTGTCCAAATTCGAGGTAGGAAATCATGGCAGCAACTAATCCCCTACCACTGACAATGACACAGGCTAAGTCTCATCCTAACCAGTCCCTGACCAAGGCTACCTGATTGCCCTCAAAAAAAGTCCAACATGTTCTCAGGGTTCATTTCCATGCTTCGAAGGAGTCCCCAGGACCAAGAGTATGATGTTCTGTAGGCCTGGCTGTCATCTTTGATCCATTACCTCATCTATAGTTATCGTAGATCATACTGTAAGGCTGAGCTGAATCTGCACCTTCTCTCTTGTTAAGCATGCAAAAAGTGAGAGGTGATCAATGACTGGAGTTTTCATGGTTCCTTACAATGGCTAAGATTATTTCGTATCTCCTCATTTTAACCTTGAAAAAGACTTATGTCAAGTTTACCATATATTCAAAATACTTATCAGTCGAGAACAACTTCAATCATGATACCTTAGGCTTTGAAGCTTATGTGAAATAAAAACAGGACATATTTTGGTAAACTTTAGTTGTTCAATGGTAGTTTTAGACTAAAATGTTAAGCTCTTTTGGCATGTTTTCATTCCTCTTTCTTCGGTGCTTGTGAAGTAGTTTGGCAAGTTATCCAAGTGCATGATCCCTTAACCAAAAAGTAGTCTCCTTTCAGTCTCTTATCCTTTGCTGCTGGTTTGGCTCTAATTTTATTTTCAGTTATCTGATTTATCTCTTGCTGTTGGTTTGGTTTTTTTCTATATTTGCAGTTAGATAATGCGGATAGAGACTGATTAGATAGGCGAGGTGCTCTTCTTGGTCCACCATGAATGTTAATGCTTACTGTAAACTAGTCTTTGATCTGTAAATGCTATATTTGTCTACAGATTATAATGATGACAGAAAGTCGATCCTGCAATGATTTTTGTCTCATAACTAATTTGTCACTTTGAATCTTTATGTTGCATTTGGTTGAAAACTGTCGATCGAAAAGAGGATATGATCCATGGAATTAAGTGAATTTATCATCTTTATAATTCAGTTCCATTGCTTCGAAGTACTCCTGATTATTTTTATTTTTCTCATGATTCCTGCATTCAAATTTGCCAATGCACAGAATCTATGCTGGTCGACATTCCAAGTTATGCTAACACAAGTAATCTTTTTTTCTCAAAAAAAAAAAAAAAAAAAAAAAATCTAGTAATCTTTGACCCTTGGGATCAACTACCATTCAAACTCCTGCTGGTGCATGATAGAAGTATATGTTACCCTGTAGAACTCTTTCCATCTTCTATCTTAGTTAGGGCTATCCCTTTTAGAACGAACCTAACAAGATACTTGGCAACTGGATTGCTCCTTCCACATATAGCGCCCTTCCACGAGTCCATAGTTCCATATGCTGTGATTCTCCTGGAGCTAAGACTGGGAGGTTTCCTTGATAATCCTACAGCAAAGAGAGCACCGGAGGTGCATTTGGTTTGTG